>NDGN011551215.1:0-11483 GCA_002564285.1 Tympanoctomys barrerae | reverse complement strand
TATATATATATATATATACACACACACACATATATATATATATATATATATATATATATATATTTGTATTTAGGACAGGGTGTACAGGAGGAAAAATATTTCAGAAGATGTAATTTACCAAACTTTCTAATTTTAGTATCTGTGATGTTATGAGGAACACAATCAGTGATACATGGACACTGTGGGTGAGGCACTGTGCTGTGGTGTGGGCTGGGAACAATGGTAGTAAGGGCATAACCAGGTAGAGTGGGTTATGATGGCTGGAGAAAGCGAGAAAGAATACAAGGGGAAGAGAAGAACAGGGTAAGGTGGAAGAGAAGCAGCAGAAGACAGGAAAATGGAGAACAGGAATATTTACAGGTGGAAACAGATGAGAAAGCAGGTGGGAAGGACAGGAACCCCGCCCCGCTCAGTTGGGGATACCCGCTCTGGCGCTGCTGAGGAACTGGGTTCAGGCCAGGGCTGGCCTTGCAGCCAGGGTTGCTCTGAGAGTGCTCCTGCAGCTCCTCGTCCTGGATGGGAGCTACCTGCAGACCTCTGGGTACCACTCTTCAGGCCTGCATAGTCACGAAGGTCCAAGGTAACTCTTGTGCCTGGTGCTGAGAAAGGGTCTAGCTGTGCTCCTTTCTCTGTGCTGTGCACGTGGTGATGCAGGCTGCCAAGAGTCGCCCTTAGGACCACGAGGCCTCAGCATTCACGTTCTTGTCAGAAATCACGTACCCAGTGTATTTCTGGGCCTTTCTTCCCCTGGTCTGCAGGTCGGCCTTTGTGCCAGCACCACACCACTGTGGAACTTCCCTCCTGTTCCTAGAGTGATGAGTGCTTTTACCAGAAAAAGTGTTGACTTTGTGGAATGCTTTTTCTGTGTCTATTGTGATGAACATGTGAGTTTTTTCAGCTCCTTTCTGAAAATCTGGGTCAGAAAAGCACGTTGTCCCTAAGTATTAAAAGCCACACTTGAATTGCTTCTTTAGATCTTGACAGACTTAAAATTGTGGCTGCGTGTGAAGAGTCCAGAAGAAACGGCAGGGAGACGATGCGTGCGGTTCTGCCAAGGGTTCTGCGCTTTCCCAGGTGAGTCCCGGCTGCTCACCTGAGCTGGGAGAGAGCGGCGCGGCCACAGGGAGCCAGCAGCCTGGCTCTGAGGTCCCGGAGTCACCATTTCCCCTCCTCCCACCTGCAGCCCTAGCCTCTTCCTTCTCAGACATTTTCCAAGACAGTGATGGACAATCGCACAAGCGCACATGCTCACGCAATCACTCCTACCAGCTGGTGCCGCACAGATGCATCTGCTTACAGAGCATGCGCCTCGCAATAAACTGGATTTTCAGTTAGTTGCTCACTCCTCAAATACAATCATTTCAAACATCTAAAAGTGAGAAAGCTATGTAGAGCAATCCTCCAGCATGAGAACTTGCAAAAGCTGTGGGTTGGGCATAACTGTTAAGTGACATTAGCACAAATGCTTGGGAACACACGGGCTGCACAAATGCAGACACGCCGTGGCCTGGGCGCCGGTGCATCAGTCACGGGGCACTACTGCATTCCACGGACCCTGAACTCTTCTTTTAAAGTCTGGTACCAAGGAACACCTTGGTGAGTCAGGCCCCAGCCTCTACTGAGTCACGGGAGCTAACTGCAGGTATTGGCTGCCAAGTGGCCGTGTGCTTTGGTGTGGCTATGTCCATGTCCCTGTGCTGGATCAGCTGGTACCCTGTCACCTGTGGTTTTAATGAGGTAGCTTGAGTTGGACCACAAGCTCCTGGAGAGACCAGCCTTCATCCAGTCTGTTTTCCGGGGTGACCCAGCACCCTACCTGACACAACTCGATACATAGTCATTGAATGCCAGGAGTCACTTTACACTAGGTGCTTGAGAGAGACCTGCTCAGTGGAACGAGAAGAGCGCCACCATCTAGTGCTAGCCGTGCCGTGCTTTTGCTTACTCTTCCAACGGCAGTGTGATTTTCATTAGAAATTCACTGTCCACTTTGTAGCCTATCATTGCCCTTGGTATGTGAAGGACACACACACACACACACACACACACACACACACACACTTCATTTCCACTTCTCAAGGGCTGCAGCCCGACTTCATCGCACTTCCTGCTCCTTGGAGCATGCTGTTCTTCACACACTGGTTCACCTTGCAAAGGTGAGGGTGCCTGTTCTTCACTGGAAGTGAAGCCACATCACTCATACAAGGGCCCCTACCCTTGCAGGGTGGGAGGCTGGATAACCACAGCTGCCAGCGCTAGGGGGCCTTGGAGAAAGAGGCACAGCGAGCACACCCCGTGCCTGACCACCAGCTTTCAGGGATGCTTCTCAATGTCTCCAACACTAGAATCCGCTTTCTAACTCCTCTGCTGAAATCCAGGTTTCAGGTGAGCCCATCCACTGTAAAGAGACTCTGGACTCCGCATCCTGCTTCTGCAGAAGTCTGGAAGTTCACGGAGCTTTCTCCAGATCATTTGTCTAAAAACTCTTAGACATCTTTGGCAGTGAGGAAGAGCCCAATGCAGGGCTCCTCCTGCAGGCCTTTGGGAGGCCCCGTTACCGCAAGAGCTCCAGGTCCTCCAGCCTGACTTCTGGTGGCCACTGACAGCAGCCACAGTGCTCGCACAGGCAGGTCGGCAAGGCCTTCCCTGTGCACTCCCAGGAGGGAGGGACCTGCACACCCCCAGGCCGGCCCCACAGGAGAGGTGACAGCTGTGAGCATGATCCCCAGCACTGTCGGCTGCATCACAGGCAGCTTTTTCTGACTCACTGAGTTTTAGGTACCTGAGAAAGCAAGCCTGGTACTTCAGTTAGGAATGGTGATTCCTTCATTAGGAGTTTTCTGGTGTTCATCCTATAGATCTGTGGGGTTAAATTTCAAGGGAAAGGTCTATTTTGCTATACATGCTGTCTAAGGAAGATATTTGATTTTCTGAACCATTTTTATTTTATCTCTTTAAAAAATACTCTAAAAATTGACAGTTTAAAGTGCAAGCCCAGAAACTAACAGAAAACTAGACACAGTGAAGTTTTCAGCAGGTTAGTTACCCTCAAGTTAGAGGATAACTGCTGACAGATTTTCGCGACAAAGTGGTAGTGACAAATCTGCTGCACAGATGTTATTGTGCTTTTCTTTGAAACAAAGGATGTTAATGTAGAATTGTTTTTCTACACTAAAAAGTATTTAAGTTTAATTGCAGTATTGGCACTTCGCAGTAAATCAGCAGGTTTGGGTTGCAGGTCGCATTCAGGCTCTGAGAGATTCAGCAGGACTATTAGATGGTATCTGTTTTGCTGTACCTCACTTTCCCGAAGAAGGCTTCATACCTTGCCTCCAAGCTGTTTCTAAGCTATTCATTCCTGCCGTCCCTTCCAGCCCTTTATAGAGGTGGAAGCCACAGCCGCCCCCTCCCCAGATCACCCTTGCTCGAGCCCCACAGCTGATTGCCTTCTGAGCCTGCAGACGTAGCCACGCCTCCTGCGCGGAACAGTGACGTAACCCTGCAGCTGAAGTCCAGCCCCGCGCGGGTCCACTGTGCCCTGAACCACCTGGGGCTTCACCAGCGCCGTGCGAGCTGCATGCAAACTCCGACTGCAGGAGCTACGAGGACTCCCACCTGGGCCAGCGCCAGCTTCCAGTCTCACTCCTCATCACCCTGCCGTCGGTCCCAGTCACACCACACGCGCCTCAGCCACGTCTCAGTGCTTCATGATCCCCTGTGCATTCAGTCCCCTCCGCTTACAAGTCCCTGATCCTCAAAGGCCGTGCTGTCTAAGGTCATTCTGACCTGATGCTCCTGTCGGCACTTGGCAGTGACATGCTCGGGGCACCTCCCATCCCACACTGCAGATGGGTCCCGATGGACCACGTGGTCACAGCGCGTTTCACCGACACTGTCTTGGCGGATGAAGCTCAGGATATTCTGAAGATGCACAGTTTATGAATAAGTAGGATACTACTGAAGGAGTCGCGATACTGTGGCCCCCTTCACTGTATGCACTTCTTTCAAATTCAAGCAAGTATCTTTCAGCCTCACCCTGTGGCAGAAGGTGGTAACAGCTATTCCTGGGTACAGCAGCCATCAGGCAGCCCGACTGCTTGCTCGAGATGGACGTGCTGCTGAAAACCACTTAGTCTGTGGCTGAAGGCACTGCGAGCCCAGAGCCAAAGGTGGCTGTACTAAACTCTTCAGTTGCTATCAGACATTTATGTCAAGGACGCTGAAAAACATTTTGAGTTTTTGGAGGAGCTACTCTTAAGACATTGATATGAAGTAGAGGACAACAACAATGCATTTGTCATGCGGTTAGGAACTGATTTTCTACAGTAGAAGTAACAGAGGCACGTGAACGTGATGGTGGCTGTTGCTTAAACTTAAGCCCCCAAAGCATCACACTCATTGCACTGTTTAACTGTTGGAGCTCACTGGTGGGTATGTTAGTGTGTTTACATCCTTGCCTGCATTACAAGATAAGGATGTGCTTGATCTAATATAACATGATGATCTCAGGGACCCAGGTTTTCTCCACCTCCACTAAGCTGTCCACAGGCTGCCCCAGCACAAGCCTGATCCTTTGTCTCCATCCAAGCACTAACCAGGTCTGACCAATTAGCTTCCAAGATCCGGGTGATATGGCTGTAGACAAGGCCTGACCCTTTGTAAATGCCTGGGGCTGCCTGCTTGTTCCTTCACTTCTCTGGCAGTGAGTAAAGGGGCCTCTTTGCTAATTATGGAAGAAAAGTCTCTCCTTACAGCATGACTGGCCAGGTTAGGTCAATGACCTAAAATGATTGGGCAAATAAATGGTTACCAAGAAAACCCCAGGCACCAATATTCTTAGGCTCAGGTTTGTAGAATTGCTTCTAAAAAGGAGGTTCAAATTTTCATGGATGAGACTAATAAAAAATACTTGGGAAGACACGGCCATTACTACAAGCTTATAGAGGAGGAACAGAGCCGTGTTTGTAGAGGTCATGCATATGGGCAGGGATTATGGTACTGTTCAAACTATACACATAGTTGACTCTTCAAGAAACTACAATTTTGGAGATTCAACACTGAATGGACTTGTGCATTTACGTTACAGAATGAGATGCTTTAAAGAAGCAAGCCCTGCAGAGCTGGGGGCAATGGCCTTCCTCTGTGCATCATGCAGAGCCTAGCAAGGCGGTGTTCAAATCTGCTTTTCTTCTTGGGTAAGCAACATAAGCACAACTTGCCTGAATGAGGACCATTTGCACAGAACAGCAAATCACACTGGAGGGGAGTCCTCAGGGCCAGGTGAGCTATGAGGTGGCCAGGGAGAGGTTTGCCAAAGCAAGTGAACCTTGTAAAGAAAATCTAACGTGGTGCTGCTCTCCATGAAATTGATGTCTGCTGACTCCAGCCAGCATCTACCCCAGACGTTCTATGCAGTGGAGGGAACATGTATCTGTGTGTAGAGATGTAGCACTCACCTCGCTGAACAGAGCTGATCCACGAGCCCCGTTCCCCTGGCACCTAGCAGCGTCATTTACTCCATCCACATCCGCCACAGGCGCACCACACAGATGTCCCCTAGCATCCTGGCTGGCCAGCCAAGTCAGCCCTGCCCTCCTGCTCTCCCTGGAGTCTCTGACCACTCAGCCTCTGTGCCTCACTGACCTTCCAGGACACTGGAACTTCCCGCCTCCAAATGCCATGTAGTGCTCCAAGAACGCGTGCTTCTCTAAATCTGCCTCTTTCCAACGTTCCTGTGGGAAGAAAACATTTTTCCCCCAAATCAGTCTTATATAAATAAGCTTTGCTTTATTTCTCTAAGCTAAAAATGACCTTGGACAGTTAATCTTTGCATAAGGAGTCTCAGGGTTGTTGGTAATTTTTTCCAACGTGTTATTAATACCAGATACAACTGTTTTTCGGAATGTGAACTTATAAATGAAAAGGTTTAAAAAGAGTTCTATTATGTGGTAAATGTAAATGATATTGTACATCAACCACAGAATGGACCTAAGAAGTGGAACGATATGTATAACAAGATCTCAGGCTCCATCATGAAATTGCTCTTGGTAATAAATTTAATTATGAGACACCAGCTGCCACCCTGTGGGACAGCTTGGTGTGCAGAGTGGACACATCCATGGCTAGGCTGAATGATAGGCCTAAGCGCAGAACATGAACTCAATGTGTGCCTGTGGGCTCTCTGTCCAGCCTGGTAACTCTCAGACCCTAAGAAATGACACATTAGTGTTTTCATTGGTGTTAGCTTTACTTTGTGTATTCCTTGGAAACCAGTAACAGAAACAATTGCTTCCAGGATATCAAACAAGTCTTCCTTTAGAGCCAGGTGCACTTACTGAATACGCCTTCCTGGTTCTAGGTAACAAATATTTCAAGGTAGTGGATGTTTATTCCAGAATATTTTCTATCTGATCTGAGAGTGTCGTGCCTTCTACATCACCAATCTCATTACTTTATGGTTAACTTTTTTCATGGTTACCGGATAAATATCACGTAGTATTAGTTCTGGGTATCTTTTGTTTGTTTGTTTATGTTGGTATTGGAAACTGAACTCAGGACTTTGCACTTGCCAGGCAGGCACTGTGCCACTGGGCTACATCCCCAGCCCCCAGTATGAATTCATATTCTTAGTTTAAAAAAAAAGAAGTTAAAGCTAAGAGGTAATGTATACAGAAGCACACAACTTACAGGCTTGAATGACTCAGGATCAGGGAAGTACTGTGGGTTTCTATGCAACCAAAATGGAGACAGCATCAACAAGTCGCCAGACGGCACTGTGTAATTCTAGGGGAGAAGAATCGGCCTGAAAATCTGTTTTGAGAAGTGTTTAGGTCATGAAAAATAATGCTGCAGCTATATTACGGCAAAGACATAAACATGGTAAAGCTGACTGTGAGAAACATCTAATCTTCCTGGACCAATCATCTCTGTTATTCAATTTATGCAATGACTGATTTCAGGTTCTATTTGCCACATGTTCAGATATATTTGGTACCACAGAAGAGTACTAGCTCAAAGCCAAAGTTTTATAAACTGGTTAGGTAGAGTCCAGTGCAGCTTCTGATGCTTGAGGCTGGCCTCTGCAGCCAGTGTCCTCCATGGAAACCATGATGGGTCTCTACGTTGTGGGACAAAACATCAGACTTGGAGACAAGGGCAACACACAGCCAGAGAAGCACTGAAGACAGGTAGAGGGCTCCTGTCCCTGGGTACACCGATGAGCGATGAGCGGGGCAGGGAAGGGCGGTGGATTCTCTGTTGCGGGCTGCAGAGCGTGCAGGACGGAGGGTAAGTAGTGCCTCCTCCAGCAGCAGAGTGAGCACCACCCTTCCGCCCACGACCAGAGGCTTTCATGATCCGTGCAACCTACACCTAGGACTAACGGACTCACCACGTTGCTTTCATCCTCGTGTCCAGGAACCACAGAACAAGACCTCAAGTCTGTGATCCCCACGGAGCCACCAGCCTACCTGAAGTAAACTTACTTTGAGGTCCCTCTCTTGCTAGTCATCATATGCCATGTCCATTTAACTCTGTACGATTTGGGGATGTGCTCATGATAGTTGCAAAATATTTCAAATTTATATATGCAAAAAAAGGTATACCTTACAACTAAAAATAGGCCTTTGACAGATAGGACAGTATGGAGTATTGGCAGGGTCATCAGTGTTCAACCCACAAGAATGCCTGCTGGCTGGTGGGAGTGTCTCGGTGCTTGAGGCTGGCCAGTTTAGCGCCAGCAGTGCTGGAAAGCCCGACCCCACACTGGGAGGCGGGAGGCTCTTGCTGCTGCCCTCTGCCCATTTTCAAAAGGGGAGCTGTGTGAGATCCCCATCCTAACTTTTCCTTGCCCCTGCCACAACTGAGGCTGGAGGAGTCATGGCTGACATTAAAGCAGCCACAGAGGTCCCTGATGTGTGGTGGGCGGGCTGGGGTGGCCCTGGGACAGGCCTCCAGGAGGTACAATCCTGTTTTTAGGTGCTATCAACCTGTGATCATAGGCTGCACACTGCTGACCGCTGTAGCCTACAGATCAGGCTAGCAGAGGACAGGAGGCTTCAAACAGGTCCTTAGATACAGAGTCCACAGTAGCAAGAGGGAGGAGGCAAGAAAGAAGCTCCTGTCTGCAGCACCAAGTGCCAGGCTGGTAAAGGGCAGAGATGCCTGCTCTGACTATCAGAAAAACACTCGGGGCAGGAAGACATCACTTACACCCCGGCTATCGGGCCACCATCTTGGCTTCTGTAACAACTGAAGAGAAAGCTCAAGAAGGACAGAACCTATAGAGATGGGTCCCTCCAGGACAGGGAAGCAAAGTCAGGACTACCTGCTGCCACTCACAGAAGGGCAACATAAGCCTCGTGGATGCCAGAAATGGGGAGTCTTGAAAATGGGGAAGCCCTACAAAGGCAAAGGCAGAAGTTGGCAAGGACGGACAGAAAAGAATCTGAATGTTCCAGGAGAAAGGGTTGGTAAAAGGATAAAATATTTCTTAAGAGATTGCCATGATATATAACTCAGACAAAGGCAGTGTTAGAAACAATAACTATAGTCCACTGCCTCTCACGGACCTAGAGGAGAGTTTCTCAACAAAACGTCAGAACAAATCCAACAACTCAGAAAACAATTATACTCCATGATCAAGTATGACAGACTCCAGGTATAAAAGGTTGAGTCCATGCTGAAATATCAGTAAATGTAATCTACCACATCAATAAGCTAAAGGAGGGAAAGCACACGACTGCATCAGCCAACGCAGAAAAGCGCTGGAGACAGCCCAACGCCTACTCAGGATAAAACTCTAAGCAAACTAGAAATAAAGCAAAGTGTTTTTAATTTAATAAAGAATGTCAACAAAAATTCTATATACCCAGGATCATATTTAATGGTAAAAACTCAAGTGCTTTTTCCTTAAGTTCAGAGACAAAGCAATATTTTGTTAAAACTAGTAGTCACCATGGACCTGGAAGTCCAGGCCTCCGATGCAACACAGTAAGAAAAGGAGTAAGAGCCACACAGATCACAAAGGAAAACAGAAAAATACCATCTGCGTCAAAAATCCCAACAAATCTCTGTAGTGTTACAGACTAGTAAATTTAGCAAAGCTGCAGACACATGATAAACTCACAAAATCACTTTTCTTCCTTTCCTTCTTTCTTCCTTTCCTTTCCTTTCTCTTTTCCTTTCCTTTCCTTTCCTTTCCTTTCCTTTCTCCTTTCCTTTCCTTTCTCCTTTCCTTTCCTTTCTCCTTTCCTTTCCTTTCTCCTTTCCTTTCCTTTCTCCTTTCCTTTCCTTTCCTTTTCTTTCCTTTCTCCTTTCCTTTCCTTTCTTTTCCTTTTCTTTCTCCTTTCCTTTCTTTTTTGTATTTAGTACAGGGTCTATAGGGTCTACAGGGTCTCACTACATAGATCAGACTTGTAATGATTCTCCTGTTTTTCAGCCTCCCAAGTGCTGGGATTGCCGGCGTGCACCACCACACCCAGTCTCAATTGCTGTCTCAGTGCACCCCGGGGGTGGGGCTAGCACGGCATTCGGGGGATCAAACCCCAGCCACTGCGCTCTGCCTAAGTAGGTGCTTTAGTCTGCTGAGCTATCTGGCTGGCCCATCACTTGTATTTCTATAAACATGTGATATACAACTGAAAACCAAAATTTTAAAAAATACCATGTACAGAAGTTCCAAAATGAATGAACTACTTAGACATAAACCTAAAGAAACACCTATAGGATTTGTGTGCTTAAAACAACAGTGTTTGCTGTTTGGTACACAGACTGTAATTCAGTTCATTACCTACTAACCAGATACAAGTGCAGCTTAATAAAAGTTCAATTAAAAGTTATAGTAACAATCAAGGTAATTAAAGTATTGCTCTACTTAATCACCAAGTAGATGATTATGTGTTTTAATAATCATAATTTGAAGTAATTAATTGGACTAATTAGAAGCAAATTCTGCCAATATATCACTAAAACCAAATGCTGCAATTTATAGAGGATCTGTTAAACAAACTTTATCCTCACTGGAAGCAGAAATATCTTTCGGACAAAATGTGAATTTTTATTTCTTGTGTGTTCTACTGTAAAATCTTCTTGGTTTCAATCCAAGCACTCGAACTGTGTATAAAAAGGGAAACACAGGTGGAAAAGTAAGCGTAATCTCTCTGGACAATGCAGCCCTAAATCACCCCACCCTAAAAAAAAAAAAAAAAAAAAAAGTTGCACCGCCTGCTGTTTGCACAGACGTCGACCCGACACTGCAGTGTCTGAACCAACATACTACTGTATTGCTTTCTTGAAAATGGCTAACAGAGATTCAATAGATGTTCTAACCTTAAATATGAGAACACGTATGAAAATTTACTTGCTTTAGCCATTCTACAAGGTATATGTATCTCACATGTCCTGTAGGATAAATACAGTGAGTGGGATCTTGGTTCAGAACTTAATTTGTTCCACGACTCTGGAAAAGATGGTCCCGGCTGTGTGCAGGTGGGCAAGTTGGCTGAGGCTGTATTCATAATTCTGCCAAATGCTTCTGTTCATGAACCGGTTGTTCACAAACAAGAGTTCATGAACTGCGGTTCCATTGATTGTATATGCAATTTTTATTTAGTTAACTATAAGGAGAAATTTCATAAGTCATATGTCAATCTAAAATATAAAATAAATGAGCAAATCTGTATATTTTTTCTAGAAGGATGATTATTTCAGAACAAAAGCAAAGCTTACCAAAATTTTCACCGGCTTCACTACTTTCCTAGTTATGACACCTGGGGCTCTTAAACGAATGGCTTCCAAAATACACCATTTAATTAGTGAGAGTTTCTTCAAGTTATCCTGTGTCACTCTGATCTTCTCTTTACCTGTCAAGAGGGAGAGAAGGGTGGACTAAGAGGCCAGAAGGCGATGTCCCGTGGTCCTGAGTGCTCATCACCAAGGCCCAGTACTGCTGCTGGCGGCGGAGAAGCTGCTGCTCGTGGCTTTCCCTGTCTGCCTTCTTCTGTGACACGACACATGCCTCTCTGACCTCGGCTCTAACAGACCCCTGGCTATCACATGAGGAAAGCTCCTGTCAGGAAGTGCTGTTTCCTCCTCTCACCCTTGTTGTCTGGGTTCTCCTTCCACAAAACGACAAAGCAGCGTGAGAGGGGAAGACTGGCCCTGCAAGCACGAAGTGGTAGCCATGAGATGCCATCCTAGCTCTTCCTCCGTGTTCTCCCTGCCAGCTCATTTTTCTTTTTAAATTATTCATTCCGAAAGCCTGAAAGGACGATTCAGATAGGGACAGCAGGGGACAGGGAATGCCAGTGGAATGATGTGTGCCCCTCCTTGAGAGGTGTGTGGTACTTCCCTAACGTGACATGCACACCTCTATATTCAACCTGAAGGTACCTGAAGGGGAACGCAGGTCAGTCTCGTGCTGCCCAGAGCCTTGAGGTAACAGTCACCATACATACCATTTGTCTTTAATATCTTTGGGGTCT
>NDGN011551211.1:0-28850 GCA_002564285.1 Tympanoctomys barrerae | reverse complement strand
AGCAAAAAAAAAAAAAAAAAAATCCTAACTTGAAGCAAATTCTTTAAAATTATTCTTTTCCCAAGTTTTCAACTTCACTAATCTCTATAACAGCTTGATGTCCCTCAACTCTAAGGGAGGAGTTCTATAAGGCGTAAATATATGATTGGATGTTTCCTAAAAGCTATTAAAGACAATTCCTAATCAATTTAGGTACCAGTACACCGATGCAACTTCATCCCAATTTCCTAGATTCAAGACAATTCAGCATTTGAAATTATATTTAATGAACTCTGCAAAGTACATCTAAAAAGCCTGGGTTTAGAGGCACTGCTTATAAAATGATGTTTTTGCAACATCTATGGTAAATTTGGGTAAACTTGTTATAAAAATAACAAAAAAAGGTGGATGCTTTTATGAACCGTGAGCTACTTTAATGTACGCCTTAAGCTTCGGAGACTGTGAGCATAGCAAATAACCTGACTTAATCGAATCAGTTAACTCACCGGTATCATCATCAAAATCAGCCAGGATGGATTCGATCCCATCCTCACTGCTTGTCGACTGCTCCTGAAACCTGCGAGGCAAGCTGGCAAGTCTCCCACTAAGGAATATGGGCTTCAAGGGCATTTTGTAGATCTTGGCCAATAACTAAAAGTAGAAGAAACACCCAATATAGTAATTATATATTGGAAAAAGCTGCACTCTGGGTGCTAGAGGACAATAAAAGTATGCGCCGGTGAAGGGGACAGGGGAACTAGAAAAGCTCCTGATGTCTGAAAGTTTTAAAGCTAGTTGTTTGTGGCTTGGACTTATAAGATAGCTTACAAGAGACAGAGATCCCGCGGAGCAGATGAAGCAGCGCTCCATAGAGACAAAATGTAGAGGATGCGTTTGTAGGCTCTTAGTTCCACGAGTTTTATAGACTTGCTCTAAGGTCAAGAATTTTTGCCATGGGGAATCCCTGAGAAGAGTCTGTAGGTGAATCAGTTGTTAGGCTCCGGCTTCCCCTTCCCTGGGCCAGTCTCTAAGGCAAGCTGCACAAGGGCAACCGAAGACGTTGGTGGGCAAAGTGGGAGACTTGAAAGTCTCAGGGTTCTTTTCCCCTCAGGGCTGTAGAGCCCCCACCGCAAGGGTCCTTCTAGCTTCACAGCATAGAATTATGCCTGCCATGTCCACACTGTTCTAGAAACCAGGGGAATGACTGTGAGCAAGACAGACAGAATTCCTATCCCTGTGGGTCTTATAAACTACGACTCTTTCACAAAACGTAAATGGAATTTCTGACAGTCCAGCTATAGGAAAACCTAAACCGGTATACAAGAGAGAGTGATCTGGTGCATGGGAAGTGCTGGAAGGAGGTTGGTAGGTCCTGCAGCCCTGATCTCTCAGAGGAGGGGACATTCTGAGATGACCTGGAAGATAAGGCATGCTAGCCAGGGGCTTTGGGACAGGGAGTCCAGGCAGTAGGTACAACAATGGCCCTGGCAGTGAGGAGCGTGGAGCAGGAAGTCAGCGCAGCTGGAGGCCTGTGGCTAACAGTGAAAATCTGAGGGTGGAGGGCATCCCAGGACCTGGTGGAGGCAGTCAGAGGAAGCAGCCAGGGCCGTCTGTCTTACCTAAAGTCGTGGGACTCAGTGTTACCATGGACAGAGAGGCAGACAGAGCCCATAAGAGGCCTAGGATACCACAGCCCATGAAGATAACAGAAAGACCTCTGAGAAGAGCTATTACTGACCATCAGTGGAAGCTTGAGGAGGGAGCTCTGTCTTGCTTGTTTGGAATTTGAGGCAGCTAAGAACCAAGTAAATCCAGCACTTTGTCCCAAAGATCACTGGTCATGTTGATTAAGTGTTAGCTTTCTTTACTCAGCCTTAATTGGACACGTCTCACCCTACGCTTTCTAGAACCAGCAGGAAGCCTTCTTGTGACCTAGTGATTCTTCCTCAGCAGGCTCAGGTGAGCCCAGAGGTGACAGTAATTCATGTGTGTGAGTTAAATGGAAAGGAAAGCTCTCCCCGCCTCTGGGCCCTCATTTATTATCATTATTTGTTTGGGCTTCACCAAAAGACATCTGCTTATATTCCACGAACACCCTGAGGCAGCTTTGGAGGCTTGGAACCAAGGGTGGGCCTCTCCCATACCTGCGAACAACGCCTGAGGTAATCCAGGGCAGGCAGGCACAGGTCTGTGGATGCCACTCCGGGGCCTGGGATGCAGTCTCCAATCTCTTTGCAGTCCACCTCCCCTAGGGTAGCCAGGGAGACAGAGACAGACAGAATCACCTGCACTTTTCTCTTACCAAAAGGGGACCTGCCCACTCACATAGCATCGGTTCCCTCCGCATTTGCCAAAAGAGAGAAAGGAAAGAAGAAGAAAGGGGATGCCAAAATCACAGCACTGAAAAAAGTCCACTGGGCCGCCCTTCTCCCATGACCATATTCTACCCCAATCCCTTCACTGGCTGGACCATGTTCTTTTGAGTGTGTGCGCACGTGGTCCCTGCTCTGGGGCCAGCTGCAGGAGGGTGTGACCTCCAAGGCCTTGGTGACAGAGGGGGATCTTGGGGATCAGCCTTGTGCCGGGCTGTGTGTCTGGAAAAGGATTTTATTTGTTTCCAAGGTGCAGCACAAAGTGATGACATAAACAAGGAGACTTTAGGAAGAGAATAAGCACTGGGGCTTGGGGACAGTGACTACTTAATTGAATTTAAGTGAAATTTACTTTTCTACATATGTACAGATTTAGCTTATCTTAGAGAAGGGCCTCCAGATTTTTTATAAGTATAAATAATTGAGAATTATAATTTTTTCTCATGTTACCAATCTATTTCCATACTTCTAATAAAATTGTTCTGTAACATTGTGATTGTTTCTAATTGTCTATAATTGTACCAACTAGCACCCTCCCCTGTGGGTAAACAGACATAATTACTAGACATTAGTTAAAACTCAGAAGCAACAAGGCATGTTTCTTCTTTTAAATATGTAGAAAAACATGTTTTAGATTAGAAAATAAATTTTGCCTGCCCTACAGGGAAAGCAGTAACTACCTGAGGCTTTGCAAGACACGCCATCTACCTCACAGCTTCTCAGCCCTGTTGTAGCACAAAGGCAGACATAGTCAAGTAAGCAAGGCTGTGTTCCAATAAAACTTTATAGAAACTGTCAGTGAAGGGTTGGGAGATATCTTAGCCATCTAAGCACCTGCCTGGCAAGCACAAGGATCGGGGTTGAATCCCCAGTACCACATGCTATGCCAGCCCCAGAACCTGGGGCACACTGTGCTGGCCACTGAAACCTGGCATGGTTTCAGTGCATGCTTGTAATCTCAGTGCTAGGGTGGCTGAGACAGGAAGATCTCTGTGAGTATGAACTGTGTAGTAAGACCCTGTACCAAATAAGTAAATAAATGATTGATTGATTATAAAAAAATTCAAATTGTCAGTGGGTCAGACTGGGCCTGCCAGCTCCTGATTTAAATTAATGTACCTTCCAATATAAAAAGACATCTTGTCAAATTAATGTTGAATTAAAATGAATTCATTTTTACCTTGTTGATTATAATAGGTGTTTCAGAATCTGTCACTCTGTGTGTGTGTGTGTGTGTGATCTACAAATCTATGGGAATGGCACTCACTGCAGCTGGGTAGAACACAGACAGTATGGGATACGAATCATTCCCTTGTCAAGTGTATCCACATAGTATATGCTACCTGCCTGTTATGTAGTAGCATTCTGGGGTACTGATCAACTGTTATAGTATCAATATACTATTATGGTTGCCCTAGCTTATTATCAGTTATTGTTAATTTTTTACTATGCTTAATTTAATAAAAGTTTAATTTATAAATTTAACTTTATTATATAATACAATTTATTATTTATTAATAAGCCCTGGCAGAAGATAGTCTTAATTTTTTTTCAGGAGCTGGGACAGAAAACTTATGCTTACTGTGTAACACTGAGAAGAGTAATTTTCTACTTAAAGATATAATTATTAATAATTAACGATTAATTAATAATTAAATATTTTAAGATTTAAAAGGTTAGTGTAATGTACATATTGAAAGTACGCTAAATTTTGTGTATTTATACACACACTATGTTGTAAGATACCCACAGACACAATGAAGAAACACCAACTCGGGACGAAGCCAGGCTGCGGTCAGTCAGCTCTCTGCCCCGGGCAGACGACTCAACCCCATTCCTTCATGATCCCAGATGTCTGCTTGCTCCAGGTGGGTGGGGGCCCTGTCTCTCCAACATGGAGAGGTTCTCCAGTGGCCATGAGGCAAAGGAGGAGGACCCACTTACCCAGTCCTTTGACAAACTTCATAAGGCACATGATGTAACTGGTGGCTGCATTAGCAAAGACCTGGATGTTGTCGGTGTTGAGGAAAGCTTCAAACACATCAAACACTGGAGCTTGGCCTTTTCCTGGAGGAAGGAGATGAGAGGTTTTAAAAAGAGAGGTTTCTACCTCTCAGGATCTTCATATGCTCAGCACCAACCACTGGAGAAAGGCCCAGCCCTTTACACTGGATGGCTGCTGTGGCTGTGAGACTGTCCTGCTTAGCTTCAGCTGCAAGGAGCTGCAGGAAGGCTACAAAGAAAGCATGCTACATGCATGTGTAGAAGTGTCACACTGAAAGCCAGGACTCCGTATAATTAACACACACTGATGCAAATATGCACGTGGGGAGAAAGCCAGCTGGACAGACGAGCACAGCGCTGGAGGAATGTGGGCTGCAGCGGCGTGCAGTCTACAGGGCGGTGAAACAGGGGCCTCTGGGAGTGCTCCTGCTCAGAGCACTGTAGCGAGCAGAGCCACAGGGCAGGGGAGGCCCGCGTAGCCAACTGAGCGATGGCATACAGGACCTTACTCGTCCCTGGGCAGAGGGGGCGCACAAAGGAGGCCTAGGACTGCCAGTGTCAAGGCAGCTTGCTGCCAAGGAGGCCCTCCTTGGCATCAGCAGTTGCCCAGTGGGCCCCTAAGCCGAGAATCTTTATACAAAATATGCTTGATGCTGCACACCTTTTCCCCTCTGTCTAGACTTGCTGTGTGATAGCAGAGGGCACTCTGAGCTGCCTGTGTCCTCACTACCTTGCCATCATAAATTTTAGCCATGAGCTGCATAATAAACTGAATATTAAGATAACTACAGTCTGAATCCATGAGTCCTAGTGAGCTCCTGAAGGTAGAAGGGGTCCTGGAGACCCCTGACTTGGTGACCCTGGAAACTGCACCAGCCCACTCAATCTCCCTAATTCTGACTCTTCTGCGTTACCATACTTTTCTGTCTCTTATTCCCATATGGGTATAGGCTGAGAATCCCTCACCCTAAATGCTAGGAATGAGATGATTTTTTTACTTCAGTTTCTTAAAAACATTTTTGGGATATTTGTACAGACTTTAATGATTGAGGATCACTTGTCTAAAAACCTAAAATCTAAAATACGCTGAAACACTCCAACAGTTTTGGGTTGGGACGCATTTCAGATTTCTGATTTTCCAATGCATGACCTATAATACTGTTTATTTTTGGCTTATAGCAGGAACCTTGCACCACAATATAGAGTGGGTCAACAGAAACCTCTCAGCCTTTTACCCCCTTGTCAGTTAGAGCAGGGTTCGAGGAAGGTCAGGCTCTTGGGCCACCACGGGACTCAGACCTCAGGTCCTGGCTACACATTATTTCCTGCACATAAAGATGGGCTGAGCATCTGCCTTTCCTCTTGCTCAATGTCTTTAGATAACATGACACTTGGCATGAAGAGTGAAGACCCCGTAGCAAGGATCACAGAACACCCTTACCCATGGAGTAGTCACCCATGAGGTACTCCTTCACCTCGGACTTGTCCCCACTGTGCACGGTCTCCAGGGCACTGAACAGGGGCCGCCATCCGGACTGGATCTTGGTGGAACACACTTCCACCAGCTCCCCGATGGATGTCACCACCTAAGGCAGAGGGAGTGGCACTAGACGGAAGCAGGAGAATTGCTGGGAAGGGGATGAACTTCTCTGGGTTTATTTTAAGGAAAGAGCAGAACCAGAACCTGGACGGGCTCCCTCTGAAGTCTTCAGAATCCGCAGCCAGACTGCATAAGTTTGCATTTCACTAGGAATTAATGTTGCGGGCACATCTTCACCCGCCCCTCAGCTACTCTGTAAACAGTTTGTTGCATTATAAATTGGGTGTGTATCTTCTTATTGTCTTTTCATTATGGAATTGTTAGTGTGCACACATTGTAGATTCAAGTCTATCCTAAGATTTATGATTTAGAAATATTTTTAATACCCTTGGGCATGTCTTGTTATTTTTATCTTTTAATGGTGCCTTTTTAAGAACGCAATTTCAGGCTTTGGATAAAGCCTAATCCATCATTTCTTGTTTTGTTTTGTTTTTGTTTTAATGAGTCATGTTGCTGGTATTTCTAAGAAATCTTTTCCTAACTCAAATTCTGAAATGATTGTCTTCTGGGGTGTCTTCTAGAAATAGGACTGGGTTTTGTTCTTTATGAAATCATGACCCATTTTTGAGTTACTTTTGTACCTCTGAAGTGGTGCAATTTCATACAGAGACCCCAGAGAGAGGCCAGCTTGTAATTTTAAATTCTGGAGATTGGTTAAAAAATCTCCACTGTGACTCACTGTCAGAAATAGGCTGCTGGTGCTCTGGAGGAGGGTGGCCCTTGGACTCAGTTCTAACTCTACAGTGGCCTGTACCTGTCTCCCGTCCCTGTGCCCTCAAGAATGAGACACAGGTCCCCTCCTTCTCCCAATGGCAAATTCCCTCCCTGTAAAACCAGCTTCAGGCCCAGCCACCTTCTCTGACTTCCCAGTGTCACTTAGTTTTGAATATGTTGAGATTTCTTATTGTTTTTGACAATACATCCACATATTTATAAGGACTATCACATTGCTGGTTTCCCTAATAGGACAGACCCCAAAAATAAATAATTTAAAGAGCCCCACTAAAAGCATAGAGGTAGACTCTGTAGAGATGGGAAGGAATCAAGTAAAATGATCAGGGTGTGCTCTGTGTATGTATCAAACCTCCAAGCTGAGTGTAATCACTGTATCACAAACATATACTACTAAATGTAAAACTTTTTAGATTTCACAGACAGGCCTGTCTGTTTTCCTGGCCCACCGATGTGTCAGCAGGAAGTCTGAAGTGGGTTTCATTTGCCAGTAGTAGGAAGGACAACGGTGGTTAACCAGGGTGGACCATTCTTGCCAGACTGTCAGGTCTGCATTCAGTTCCCCATCACTAGGTAGGTATCCTTAGCTAAGCTGCCTAACCTAATTTTGTCACCAGCTCAATCTAAGAATACTGGGAGGATTGAGGATGCCAGGCTCAGAGGCCTGCGACCACCAGGGCATGCTCCAGAAGCTGCCTCTGGTGATGGCGTCACTGAATACAGGTGTCACACTGACCTGGTCTTGCACATCTTCATCACATAACTCCAGCTGCATGATTCGCTCGAAGGGTCGGAAGAGCGCTTCATGAAAGTGAAAATGAGGTGGCTCGTTCCAGTCTGTGAGAACCTCTGTCAGGATGTCATGGATGAAGGACACGGCCTTTTGAGACACGTGTCTCTCCTTGTGGCAGGCAGCCTGCACAGAACAGGAGAAAGCAGGTCACCAGGAGGTCATCAGGGAAGAGGAATGCAGTTTCCGTGGCTTTCACAGCTGACCTTACGTGGAGGGAAAAGCGGCAATTCTATAGTGATAGAAATTCTAAGGAATATGGATGAACTGTGCAGTAAATTGTATTTGAAGATAGTCAACCAACTAATCAGACACAACTCCAATTTCATTTGAATAGAAAATTGTATTTCTGGTCATTTCTTTCCCCTGCTGTCAACCTGAGAGTTTTCCTAGGTGGCACAGACACTATAGAACATGCTTGCTATAGAGATGCCAGAAGCTACTCTGGGGCTGTGCATGGTTCATCCCTAGCTGCACCCCATGCATACGAGGATTTGGGAGGTCGTTTATCCCTCTGTAAGGCAGGCTACTTGCAACGAGCGCTCTGATTGGCTCACACCTCCTAGATTCTGGGGTCTCCCCTGCAGACCCTGAGCTTGGACATGAGACAGTAGGGAACACTATCTAAGCTGAGAATGAAAAAGCAGTTGTGAGGTGCGGTTTGCCCTCTTGATGTTCTGGGAAAACTTAAGAATGCCGTGTGAATGAGTAGGGTTGGTCTGTGGCATGCTTGTCTGTGGGAGAGACCAGGTACAGAGAGATGTGTTTGCCCAACCTTCCCAGTTAAGACCAGCATGAACCGGCTGGTGGCAGTCTTTACACCAGCCAAACTGGTTTAAAAGTGAGGCCAGCTGAGATCCAGGAGGGTGGTCCTGATCTAAACAACCCAGCTGAGTCTTCCTCAGATTTCTGACCCATGGATCAGAGCTAAATACACCTAGAAGCCACCCGGTTTTAGGGGTGTTGTATTATAGTGGAATACAACTTATCTATTTCTTCCCTAAATTAACATTTTCTACTCTTTTATGCTATTAGAACATTCTCGAGTGAATTAAATCCCCCCAATTTTTTTTTTTTTTGGTATATCTTAATCAAATGATGCTAAAAGGCTATGAAGAGTAGCTGTCACCATAAAACAGGACAGCATTTTTTTTTTTTTTTGTCAACATAGAACCAGTCAGGCAACATGGACTGAGATGGGCAGATGGGCAACTGCCCCCAAATTTACCCCACAAAGTGCTCTCCTTTGGAAAGTGAAAGAGCCTTAGCATTGACCCTGTTAGGAAAACCCAGGCATACGGTTCCCCTACTGCAGGAACATTGTTCTGAGTGATTACTTTATTAGAAAAGAGAATGGCAGCAGCAAAAGACAGGGTATATTTATGTATAAAAGGGAAGATACAGGAAGCTCTCTACTCGTCTGTTAAGTCCAGGCTTAGGTTGATAGCAGATCATAAAAAATAAAATACTGGCCCTGCAAGGAGACTCGACAGTACAACCAAAGAGGCAGAGAGTCGTGGTGTTATGGTTTATACGTAGAAGTCTCTCACGGCCTCCTATGCTCATGGCGGAGAGTCATGGGGGTGGTGATTGGACCATGGGGCCATGATATTCAGCAGTGGATGAGTCCACTGACGAGTTACCCCAAGAGTGATCCTGGGAGGTCGGGCCTGGCGGAGGAGGTGCCACTGGGGTGTGGCCTGGCGGAGTCCAGCTTCCTCTCCTCCTTCCTTCATCCCTCGCTCTGCTCTGGCCGCCATGTCAAGAGCTGTATCTCCTCTGCCATGGAGCCAGCCAACTACAGGGACTTCTACAGACTGTAAGCTAAAACCAGCCTCCTCCTTACAGGTGTGGGTGTCACGTACTGTGTCCCAGTGACCAGAAAGGGACTAAGTGATACCAGGACAACTCTAGACTTTGGTTCTCCAGGCGCCTTGAGGGTTTACTGGAGAGCAATGATTTTGTGGCCAGGCAGTGATAGGAAAGATCTCGCAGCCCCAGGACCACGGTGCTCTGTTCACACACCAACCAGAGCTCTCGCCCGGTTCGGCAGGAGGTCATTCCCCAGCCTGGGGCACCAGCTCTTTCCTCACCTCCACCAGGTGTGGGGCCACCAGGCTCCAGCAGCGCATCACGTGCAGCAGGGGGCGTGCTTTGCTCCGCACGATCCTCAGCATGGCATCCCCCAGGCGGAACAGGTGGAGCGCGCTTTTTCGGTCCTGGGTGGACTTAATTTCCCCTGTAGGAAGACAGGGCCACACAGTGAGAAGTTGGGGGCGCAGAGAGGCTGAAAATCAAGGTACCCTTCTCAGACCTATAGGGTTAGTCAGTGTGGCTGCACAAGCATGGAGGGGGCCCTTGATTAAAAGAAGTACGAGGCAGCCAGAGCTCTTCTGCTATCACTGCATCCTCTGTCCCAGCTATGAGACAGGTGTGATGGTATCTGCTAAGAAGGAATGGAGGAGTGGGTGAGTAGGAGGGCTGGTGTTAGATGCCCGGACTCAAGTCGTGGCGTGACTGTGTAGCAGCATGGGCAGGACAGAATGAAGACTTCTTTGCTGACCCTAGTGACCTTAGCTGGAACTGGGGAGAAGCACATCTACTTCCTAATATTCCTAATGTTACTTTAATGGCTAAATGTGGTGCCACACATCATGTGCCAAGCGTGGGCCTGCCACACGCAAGCATGTGCTGTCAGCTGCCAGCATCATTGGTGTTCCTGTCGTGCTTCACCAGCATCACTGACTGTGCCCACCCTGTCCCCTGCAGCCCTTGCCAAGCAGCCCGGGCCTTCTGCTCCTCGGTGACGGGCTGCTGCCTGCTCTGTGTTGCTGAGTATCATTTTTGCCTACCCCCGTGTCTTGCTCCTTTGTCACTGCCCCCTTAGGCTTCCCATCGCCTTCTTGTTCACCTCCTAGTGCCTCTCCCCTGTGTCCTGCAGACTCCCGTCATTATGTGGCTACCCCAGGGTTCTCTGCATGTTCTGTCACGTCATGTTGTGGACATTTACTGGATGTTTTCCCAGGAGCAGACTCTATGTTGGTTCTTTACAACTTTAATCACTTTAATTTTTAAAGCAACCCCAAGAAGTAAATAAAATTATGGTGATTTTACAGAACACTGAGTGCTTGAGAAGGGAACTGACCTGCCTCTGCCCATGCAGCTGCTAAGTGTGCAGCAGTGTCTCGGCTCCCACCTGATGGGGTGCAGGGGCAGGGCTCCTTCCTCACCCTTCACCCCAACTCCGGTCATTGTTTCTCTGTAAACCCAGAGCCTCCACTTGTCTCTAAAGCAGAAGACTTTGAAGGTCACCCTTGGGCTCAGAAATGTGCTAGAAGTCTATTGTGTCCAGGAGGTTGGCTTTATATAGCTAAGGTTTGAAAGTCTGTGAAAAACTAGTGGGTGCAATAGGTGATCTGCCTTTGGGTTAAGATGGTGTATGTATCAGCTGAAAATAAGTTGCTGATGCAAGAGTTTGTTGAATAAAATGAACCAAAAAATCAAAACAAGGGCCAGCCAAATAGCTCAGTGGATTAAAGCACCTGCAAGCAGGCACAGGGGCTGTGGGTTTGAGCCCCGGGCCTGCCATGCTGGCCCTGCCCCCAGGGCACACTGAGACACTAATTGAGACTGGGCTCGGTAGTACACACCTATAATCCCAGCTCTTGGGAGGTTATCAGCAGGCGGATCACTACGAGTCCGACCAAGTAGTAAGACCCTGAACACCCTGTAGACCTTTCCCTACAGTACAAAAAAAACAACAAAACAAAACAAAACAAACAAACAAACAAAAAACCACCCAAATAAGTAAACAAAAGTAGTTGGGAAAGGAATGCCGTTCTCAATTCAGAATCTTCAGTAAGCATCAAAGAGCCAAATATCTAGCACTTGCAAGTTCCCCTTCCTCAGACGGGAAGAGCAGTAGCAGTCCTACAATGCAACCAGAGTGCAGCCCCGCACCTGGTCCTGCTGAGCAACCCGGAACCCACCGGAAGCTCAGCGAGTTGGCACAACTCTGCCCCTTTCTCTGCAGGAGTGGTCTCAGGAGAGCCTCTCACCTGGCCTCACGCATGGGCACTGTGCTACTGCTTCACCATCCCCCTGAGGGCAGTCCTAAGCACAGGAGAAAGGTCATTCCTTTCCACTTTCTTCTCCTAATCTCCCTTCTCAAGTCAGTGGTTGCTTTGCAGATGGGTGGAAGCAAGGGGTGGATTTTTTTTTTTTTTTTTTTCAGTTTATGTATTTGGTACAGGTTCTCACTATGCAGCTCAGACTCATAGTGATCATTCTGTTTCAGCCTCCCCAGTGGTGGGATTACAGGCATGTACCACCAGGCCCGATTTCAGTGGCCAGCTCAGTGTGGGGCTGGTATGAAATGCAGTACTAGAGATTGAACCTGGGTCCTTGTACTTGCCAGGGAAGGTGTTTAGACCACTGAGCTATCTCCCTTGTCCCCGAGGGGTAGATTTGAGGCAGAGAGAATCCAGCCCACCTGGACGCTGTCTGTTTCTTTATCACAAGCACAAAACCTGAGCAGAACAACCCGGCCCCACTTCTGTGGCAATACCTGCAGTACTGGCGGTGGCAGCAGCAGCAGTGGCATTTCCAGCCAGTCACCCCACCTCCACCACTGTGCCTCAGAACTGAAGGAGCCCGCATTGAGCTTCACCACTATGACCTTGTGAGATGGAAACACCATCTCAAGGAGACCAGACTGTTTCCTGCTCACTTCCCTGCACTGCTCCTTCAGAGAAACAATTACCTGGCATTGCCAGGGAGTAATCAACTGTATCCGAAACAGAATGGAAAAGCTGGGACTGCGATGCTTTCTTCAGCTGGTAAAGGAAGCCACCCAGGGCCATGAGGTTCAGCTTATCTGTAGCATCTTCAAAGAGCCTGGGTGCAAACAAAGGAGATCTGTTATTTGAAACAATTCAGCCAGGTCTTTATGGCACAATCATTATGGTAATTTGTCAATGTAATTAATAGCAATGCTGTGTAAACATTGAAGGCAAATGCACAGTATTATTAGCCCTATTACTACTGTGCACGAGTCTGCACAAGCTGTGGGACTTCAGTCCAAGGGTGCAAAGCAGACTTCAGTTACCTCCATGGTAGGTGCTCTGAGAGTGTGGCAAGGCAAGCGCTGGCAAGATGCTCCCAGAATCCAGACTGCGCTACAATTTCCCATGCTGAGCAAGATGCAAAAGCACTTCAGACCATATCCTGTGAGCCCCAAGGTGGGACTGGCATTGCACACCCACAGCCCTGGGTGTTATGGGTGCTCGAGGACCTACTAGAAGAATGAATGCTCCCAGGGCTGGGAATGTGGCTCAGAGATGGATCAAGCATTTAGCATATTCAAAGCTCTGGGTTTAAGCCCCAGCATTGGGAAAACAGTGGGCTATAGTATAGGTTCTTTTTGTTTTTTTTTACTTCCCTGGCACAAGAAAAATTGAGGAGTGGGATTATAGTACTGGATCATCATCCAGGATCCCCAGGATGAGGCATGCCAAGATCAAACGGTAGTTCAGTTTCACTTGGAAGAAGCCTGCCTGTCACAGTAGGGTTGCCCCACATCCTGCCGTGCAAGCCTGCGGTGGCCACCAGAGGCCAGAATCCATGGGATAGAGATCATTGAGGTTAAGAGACCATCTCTAATAGAAACTGAATCCTGAGCCTTTTTGAAAGCACAAAATGAGACACACCAAGGTCTAAGATGGGAAGGAGATTAAACATCTATAAATCATCAAAGCCAGTGCATTTTTTGTGCTATTTTTAGAATTCTGACTTTTATACCATTTGTCTTTTAGGTCCTATTAATGGTCTCTTTAAGCACAATAGTGGATTATTCCACCTGACACCCACATGTCACTTTCTAGATTCCAAAGCACTTTCATGGCCAACTTGATGGATAAGCAGGAAAAAGGGACCACTGCACGGAGGTCACCCCTGCATGCTGTATGACTTAGTGGAGAAGTGCAGTCTCAGCAGACCTCTGTCCACAGATGTGACCAGGCGGCTGGCTGGTGTCCAAGCTGGACCGTGAGGGCTGTCGAAACTCCAGCCCACGGGTCCCTCTGCCTCATTCTTGTCTATTCTTTGTTCGTACTTCATGGTGCCACTGCTGGAAAGCCTGGGGCATAATGATCACAGGCTCAGGAGTTGGGCGAGGCAACACCCTGTGTTAACTGGTGTTGGAAACACTTTTGGCATCAGAAAGTCAAACCAAACAAGGGGGCAACTGTTGATTTCCCTTCCTGTCCTTTATGTGGTTGTTTGGGTATAAAAATATTGCATATATTCCTGGGTGCTGGATTTGGCAAACAACATCATAAAAATGGTAGATATTGCAAAGCTGTGCTCTGGAAACTCTAAGGGTACTAATTGATTTAATACACAACAACTAACTTGTGAGAGTATTACCTAACAAATCACGACCTTATTCATTAACAAGGAAAACAGGAACCAGGGCAGGAAGTTGTCCAAGATGGCAACACAGAACTTTACCTGCAGGTACCTGGACTTGGGCTCTCGGAAGTGGCTTGTACTAAGGAGAGGGCATGGTAGTTGGGATGGGTATGCTTGGAAAAAGACAAAAGACACTAAAATGACTGACAAATCCTGTTGTTGCGGGGCTGATTCTGAGACCAAATAGAAAGAGTGGGTGCTACCCACAGGCAACAGCCCTCCCCCTTGGGAGTCCTCGGGGTGGGGCGGGCTTGGCACATACCTGTCGGCCTGCGTGGAGAGGCTCAGCACCACCTTGGCGGCGCTGTTCCCGCTCATGAGGCTGCCACCACGGAAGTCAGAGCCACGGCCCCGGCTGCCTTCGCGGACGAGCTCTGGGATGGACAGAGGCTGGACCACAGGGGCTGCGCTCAGGGAGGGCCCCTGCTCCACACTTGGCTCTTGCGATGAGCCCTCACACTCCAGGTCCCCAAGGATTCCAGAAGCCCCGGGGGCCTTCTGGGGCTGGCTGATGGCCAGAGGAGGCTGCGAGGTGCCATCGCTGAAGTGGGTGTGCTCCAAGGTGCCCACGTACTCACACACCCTGGAAAGAGTCAGACAGCAGGCTTTAACGCTGTGGCTCGGCCTAGCTGGCTCCATCCACCCCACGGTGAGATGCAAAGGCGCTTGGATCAGCTCTGTAATTCACCCCACTGTTCTCATATCCCTTCCCTCCTTCCCTCCCCTCTCCTTACTGCATGTGTGTGCGCGCATGCATGCGTTCTACACAGCCTTGCCTTGCCCAGGTATCCTTTGGGTTCTCTCGCTATCACACTACGGGAGAAAGACAGACCAAGCAGTCCAGTGTATCCAGTGCCATCCTGTTCAACTTCCTGGTATATCTGGGTGGTGACTGTTTGAGCCTGTTTCCCCAAAGGGCCCTCTCTCCCTCTAGATGGTGCCCTGGTTAGGGGCCGGAAGGGCTCCTTTCCATGCAGCCCTACGAGGAGCATGCACGTGATGCCACAGCGGGGCTCTGGCCAGCCAGGGCCTGGTCCTGACGGCTCCATCTCCCTTGTACTGGGGTGGGGACGTGGTCCCCTAACACAGCAGACACAGAGAAGAGGCACAATGTGTGATACAACTTCCAACCCCCAAAGTGTCTCTTCCCAGTGGAACCTGAAACTAGAATGTTTCATAAGAGGTCTCTCATCACCCCAGAAAAATCAGTTAGTGACTGGTCAAGGCATGCTTTAGATGTTCTATAATAAAGGATTCGTGTGATAGTGTCCACATTGCCCTGGGCCCATCCAAGCAGCTGGTCCTCAGCTGGTTTCCACACTGAAACCCATTTACTCCAGGCTGATTCATCCTGGTCTTCCCTGGGATCCCGGCAAGCTGGTGGTTTTACAACCCTGGAGCATTCTGCATCTCTCCTGGAAACTCAACGAACACTCAGGGCTGCATCTGCTTTAGTGGGGTCAGAGTGAACCCGATCTCGTGGCTGCTCCTGCTGCTCTGGCTCCACAGCCGATGTACCCCTAGATGTGCACCTGGTGCGGGGCCTCAGGCCTGTGCTGGGGGTGCTGGGTACAGTATAGCCTGCTCTGCGAATGTCGCTCCTTCCCCTGTACAGCTATGCCAGGGCCCAGGGAGAAATGCTTTCAGCCTTAGTCACAGGAAGACTTGGACTCGGGGTGTTGCTGTTTTCAGCTCGCAGGCACTAGGCACTACATAGCTGAATAGTGGGAGCTCTTTGTCACTTTGATGCTATGAAGCTGAGAGCCAAGCTTTTGGCTTTTTTTTTGGTTTGTTTTGCCACAGATATATTATATTGTTTTTATTTGTCTAGTTAAAATAGCATCTCTAGCTAGGTATTTTATGTAGCCAGGTGTGCTGTCCTAATGATTCCTCAAGCACAAGGGACACTGACAAATACATAGCAATGTTATATTGCTGACACATGACCAGTTTTTGGATTTGCACAGTATTCACTTAACTTAGGCAGTTGTCTTCCATCCACTGTGTAAGAAACTGGGGTTTTGGGTCTTTTTGTTGTTGTTTTGTCCTTAACACAATACATCTGTCTCTTGTGACAATCTCCACTGATAAATCACAATTAAATCACAGCGTCTCTAGTCTGGCTCTGCTACTCTATTCTCCAACACGTATCCAGTGAGCCTTCATTCCCTCCGTCCCTCCTCTTCTGTCTCGCTAGAAGTGGATTCAAGCCCCAGGAAAGCTCAGCATCTCCGGAAGCGCGGCAGATCCTCCACCTGCCCTCTCCACCTCCCCCGCACTTCCCAGGCAGGGTCGGGCTGTGGGGGTGGGGATCCCGTCATGCACCTGAACACGTGTGGCCAGCAGTCCGGGTTGTGGCTTCCCATCTCCAGGCCTACGCTGAGGATGGCATCCATGCACAAGACGTGGGCCGTGTGCAGCCATACCCCCTGCACCTTCCCCATCTGCTCCAGTTTCTGCTCCACTTTTAGCTTCACTGTGTCAGAAAGACATTTATTAAAATAACACTCTGAGCAAGGGAGACAGAAAGGGAGAGAGACAGGATGAGAATGACAGAATGTGTTGTCATGCAAGGGCAGAAGGGAGACAACAGACTTCCGGAATAGCAAGCACCTCTTTGGTAGGGCCTCAGGGCTCATCATGCAAACTACCCAACAAGCAGGCCACACACACGCACGCACGGGCCGCCCCAGCTCTGCAGCTCTGGAGTTGGATGGATCCCAAGCTGGTAGGTGCAGTCCCTCCCAGCCCACCCATGGACTCTGGGTCAGGTGTGGCAGTGTGGACTGGCTTCATGGACTGACTTCAGCTCATCCACCTGAGCTGAGACCTTCCACCTCCCCTGCACACTCTGCCTGGTGACGGAGAGGAGTTCCCAGCATCTGCACATGCTCTCCAAGAGCTTATGCTGCGCTTTTATTATGATAACCACCCCTCAACTATGTAGGTACTGGGATGAGGCCCGATAGCTGAAAACTGTATCACCCACCCCCTGCAAGTTCATGTTTGCTTTTGTGAGCTCCAAATAATATTTTCTTAATATTATTATTACTGATAACTAACAAGAAAAGATGCAGATGTTTGCAGATGTTTTCTTAGGGTAGCAATTATGTGACCTGTGAGGCGAGGCCCAATGACAGTGTCCTTCTTGAACAAAGGTTTCAAGTCACTGGATGTGAATCACAATTCATAACAGAAATACAGTAAGCGAACTTCAAGGGACTCTGAATCACACTCCTATTGTAAAAGACAAAGTGATGTTTAGCAAAACAGCCTTTGTCTCATTAATCTGTACTAGCTCTATGTTTGTTTATAATTACAGTATTTACTGTTGGTCTTCTGTGTGCGGTTTTTGTGGCTGTTATTTTTTTCTGTGGTGTTGGGGATTGAACCTGGGCATGCTAGGCAAGAGCTCTACCTCTGAGCTATGTCCAAATCTCCAGTCTTCTGGGCTTTTAAAGAACTACAAATGTAAGAATTCTAGTGTAGCTCTTGTTGTACATGCTTCAGTGAAATTTTGTTTTCCTTTTTTGATTAATGCTGGGGATCTATAAGAATTTCTCTGCTTGCAAATAGATCTTCACATATTATTCAGGCTTGAGGAACACTGACCTGAATTGTTTTTCTTAGCTAAATGTACACAGCTGTTTCTGTGATCACTAGGTTACTCGTCGTCTAGTAGGTGGGATTAGAGTAATTTGGACCTCACTTGCCTTTCTCCTCCTGCTACCTGCCTTTCAGCTTCCACTGCAGTTGGGAAGACCATGTGCTTCTCCCTTTGTAGGCGAGCACTAGCTTCATCAACTCACTGATTTCTTTTCTTTCTTTCTTTCTTTTTTTGGTGGAACTGGGGATTGAACTCAGGCCCTTGTGCTTGCCATGCAAGAGCTTATTCTACTGAGCCATCTCCCCGGCCTCAACTCACTGATTTCAACAAGTTAAAATCAACACTTTCCATGCAGGACACAACAGCTCAGGCCTGTGATCCCAGCGCTCCAGAGGCTGAGGCAGGAGAATTATGAGTTCAGCCCTTGCCTGAGCTATGCAGGGAGTTAAAGGTGGGCCTGCACTACAAAGTGAGGCCCATCTCAAAAAGCAAAACAAGAGCAAACAAGCATTGTCCTGAGCCCACAAGGCGCAGGTTTCTCTCTCACAGAGCAAAGCCTTCCCAAAAGGCTTTTCCCTTCCAGAAAACTGGCCTGACTGCTTTCCCCACTCTACACTGGGGGACCCTTCAAATGTGTACTGCCAGGAAGGGTGAAACCAGTGGCCAGAGGATGAGTGAGCTGGCTGGGCCACAGGTTCCAGTTGTCAGCCACTTGCACTTCCCCCAGCAAGGGGCCAGAGGAGCCAACCTTGAGCACATATGTCCCTCACCTCCAGCAGACCCAAGCTTGCGGCTCAGTGGTGTCCACTGACTGTGGATCACGCAGAACAGGGATGCGTGTCGCCCGGCAGGTGTGCACACACCTTGTCTCAGGCACCAGGAGGCAGCTGGCCCCTCCACTGTTACCTTGTGCTATGGCATCACTGGGCTCTTGGACTTCCCTTTCTTCCTTCTCTTCTTGGACGCAGGAGGCAGCCGCCATCTGAGCGAGGGCTGAGGCGCAGTTAGCAGCAACCCCTTTAGAGGAAACAGACAGCTACCCCTTAACTGAGCAGATTCTCCAGGCACCCACCTAGCAGAATCCCTTCCAAAAGACCCACTGCCTGGCGAGTCCTGCAGGGACCCTTTGCCGGTACCTAGTGCACAGCTCAGCCTGGCAGCTTTCCGCAGGCCGTCGAGGCTCATGCAGATGGCGTCCCGTTCCTTCTGGTTCTGCTCCTTGATGCCCTCCACTCCCAGGATGAAAGCCAGCCCTTTGGAGCTCCCTGCCATGCGGCCAGTCAGGGGTGTTGATAGAGTATCAATCAGGTTCTTCCAGCAGCCGACCAGAATATAGCGAGCAAATGCCACACCTAGGACATGAAGGCGCACTGTCACTCTCCAGAGGCAGCAGCAATCTGGCCAAGGATGACCTGGGTTCTCCAGCTATCAGATGAGCAACACTGAGTTGCACACCGTTCTGTGGCAAGAAATGCAATTTAATGGTCTGTTGGCTCACGTTTCACTTTGTGCTCATAAATAACAAATGCTACGTCACTATCAGCTGGATGATGCTAAATAACTTCCGCCAGTTATAGTTAGAATCGAGACAAAGTCTACATTCATTTACGTTCCCACATTGGAATGGAATTTCTGGTGACACACACCATGACAAAAATACTCATATACTTACTTTTAGGGTTTTTATTTTTTAGATTTATTTATTCATATGGTACAGGATCTCACTACGCAGCTTGGACTCAGCAATCCTCCTCTCTCCACTCCTCCAGCGCAGGGATTACGGGTGTGCACCACCACGCCCTGGTTTCAGTGGCCCGCTCAGTGCGGGGCCAGCATAGCACGTGGTGCTGAGGATCAAACCCAAGTCCTCATGTTTGCCAGGCAGGCGCTTAGACCACTGAGTTATCTCCCCTGCCCCACTCATACACTTCAGAGCCGGGTCCTTACCTGCCACCGTGGAGTCATCTACTCTCCTGCTCTGGGTAAAAGGAGACTCAGTCGAAGCTGAGGCCATCAGCTGGCCCCCAATTGCGCTGCTTTCCAGGCCATCGATATCTGCCAAGGAAAGTCCACAAGGTTTGTCCTGACTACAACACTCCGGTCCAGCACACGGCCACCGTAATCCTCGTTTTTCTTCAACAAGCAACCAGCGTATCTATTGTGTACTGGGTACAGAGCAACTTTTTCAGAGTATTATTAGTTGTATTTTATTTAGTCAGCTCATTTTGTTTTCATTGTCAAAGCATTATCCTGTTACACCACCATGTATTTTTTATTTGAAAAACAAAGCTAAATTCTGTCATCTCTACTGTTAGGAAATCTATTCATTTGAAATAACTTTGAGCTTTGGATTCTCTTTTTCATTCATATCCATGGCATTATTTCCAAATTTTATATGGGCTGGTCACCCTAAAATGAATTTTTCTTTGAGGGCTTCTTCATTAGAATTTCAAAAAGACAGACCTCTTTAGTCAGATAATCACTTAATCTAATAGCTGAGTACAATGATAACACATTGTTAAGAATACCTTATAGTTTTCAACTAATGTTTTTTTTTTCATTTGATTGTCCCAACAATTCAAAGTAGGTAGGCAGGGTTGGCATTCCCTTTCCAATTTCACAAAAGGGGAAACATTTAAAGGTGCTGGATCACTCCAGCCATATGGATGGCGAAGAAAAGAATTAGATCCATGTCCACACCTTCCCATTTCATGCTCGCTACAGGTTCCTCAGCTACGTTGTTTCTCCATCTACCCTGGAACAAATCCTCCTTGACAGGATTAGCTCAACAAACCATCCCTCAGCAGCAGGAAGGAACCGATGGCCTGGGGTTGAGAATGCGGAGTTCCTATCACGGTTCCTACGTGCGGAGCCTCACAGCCTTGTACCTGGGACAGACACTCCATTCTCTGGGTGTGTACACCTTTGGTATAAAGGAAACAACCACGGCAACAGTGGTGATGGGTGGAAATGTGTAGTGTGAGTGAGTGCAACCCAAGGAGGGGACACGCGGGATGGCAGGAGGAGTAGCTCTGAGGTTAGGACTGTAGCTTTGACACAACAGGATAGTTCTTTGCATGGTGTTTAAAAATGGGGTCACTTTACCTTTGATTCTTATAAAAACTTTAAGAAGCTTGGAGACTTCCAGGCAGCACTTTAAAAGATCAAAAAAGGGAGAAATCTATATGGTTGTGAAAGCGGGAGCGGGCCAGTTTCTGTGAAATTAATTTGACCATTGGTTAAGTGGCTGCTTATTGGCATGCACCAGAAATTGTCATTAGTCTATATTATGTTTCCTACGTGCTAGGTAAGTGAGTGGCGAATTCAAGTACCACAAACTTTGTCTACGCACTACAGTCTCACAATTCCATAGCACACTTCCCACGGCACCAGGAGAAGCCAGGCACTGACCAGATTACTGCCATGGTTTCTTGTTCTTTTTGTTAATGTACAGGGTCTTTTTAATTTGGTATAGGGTCTTACTATACAGCTCAGACTTGTCGCGATCCTCCTGTTGTCAGTCTCCCCAGTGCTGGGATTACAGGTGTGTGCCACCAACGCCCTGACTTAGTGCCCAGCTCAGCATACCTGGAGGCAGAGCTGGCACAGCATGCAGTGCCAGGGATTGAAACCCAGTCCCTGCGCTTGCCTAAGCAGGCACTTAGTCCACGGTTTTTTCTTGTATGTAATAAAAAGATCAGGTAGCAGTTTCGAAACCCTAGGTTCACTGCTGCTTGAATTTACTTGTCATGCCATATCTGTCATTTGCTGCAAAGACTCACAAAAGCTTATTGTGTCAACTTAAGAAAAGATTATTTTTCTATCATTAATTGAGAGCACAGTAACTCTCTCATGGACACAGTAGTGGAGTTCACTGTTCCAGTCTAAGGGAGATGGTTGGTTAATGGTGTTGACTGATGAGTGAGATGTGGATAATTGGTTACTCATTTCTCATCATGGACTAGTCCTTCACTTATTTATAAAGACTGTGTTTAGCAAGAATTATGGCATTTAAGAATTAATGAATTAAAGTTGATGTGCAGAAGATCCAAATTCCAAGACTAAGGAGCTCTGGACAGCACCAGCTATTCGCCGGAAGGGAGCTGGTAAAAACAGATGGAAATCAAGCATTACTTATAGGTAAATGAAGTGCACAGCCCTTGCATATAAGAATTATTTTATAAATGCTACCACGATTAATAATATATGAACTGGTACCTTTCAGTGACCCTGATCCCCAAGGCTTGGGACCCAGCCTTGCCCTCCCTTTTATCCTTGTTCTGAAAGCAAAACTGCAAACATCAGACAGCTGTCTGGACCCTGCCCTCTGTGGGGACAGACCTCACTGTGTGCCTCGGCTTGCTGCTCCATTCCTCAGTAGTGCCATCCCCTCTCCACCAGCCAGTAGTCAACTCTCACCTTTACAAGCATTCTCAGAACCAACTGCAGGCACCTGGCCCGCCCTTTGGTCAATACAGTCCTGTCCACCCCAGACCTGCTTCTACCTGGCGCAGAGCTACAAGCTGTGTAAGGTCATGGGATATGACTGCAGGGGCAGGGGACATCGGCTGAGGGCCTTGGCCTCCATATCCCATTAGCAGAAGATGCGAGAGGACAATGCAGATCAGAAGCCAGTCTGGAAACCCAGAACCAGTAGGGAACAAGCCTGCAGATCTAACTTAATGAGGCTCCTGATGAGTAAATAAAACTTTTGAGCACTCCCTATACTTTAACTTTCTGGCTAAGCCAAGAAAATCAGTCCCCCAAAAAGCCAAAACTCAAACCATTGCTTCTCTACTCTCATGTAAAATTGCTCGCTTGCTCACTCTGTTGGTCAGTCTGTTTCTGTCTGTCTGTCTCTTTCTCTCTCATTTTTGAGATAGGATCTTGTTATATAGTCCAAATTGGCCTTGAATTTCTAGGCTGCCCTTGGGCTTGAAGTGACCCTCCTGCCTCAGCTTCCCCGGTGCTTGGCCTCACTCTGAAATTTTGGATAGTTCAACAGGATATAAAGGCTCTGAACAGTGACACCAAATAACGCGGGGCAGGTGAGTAGGTAGCACCATGTGGAATTCTGGTGCGGGTGGGAAGAGGCGAGCTCTGACATGGACAGGAAGTGGAAATGGGGCCAAGTTTAAAATTAGTCATCTACGTTGCTGCTCAGACCCCAGGGGCAGTGAAGGGTCAACGGCTCTCTTAGCCTGTGAGAGCCTCAGATGTGACTGTGGGCCCTGGACCCAGGAAGTGCTGCCCATCCATACGAGAGCAGCCTACGGCCCGACCCCAGCAGAGGAGGAGCCAAGCTAGTGCTTGTCTCGTAAGATGCAGTGTGCCTCGGAAGCTCCCCACGGAAGAGGACCGAGCACTGGTGAGGCGCTCTGGGCTGTGGGCAGTGCCCAGGAGGCTTTGTGGCTGCTGTTTCGAGGCCCACTTCAGACACCATTGTGCTTCAGACGTGGCCTTGAGGGCCAAGCCTTCCCACCCCCCCGAGTACGCAGGGCGGGGGATGGGCGCTGACCCGTCAGCATGGTGATGAGCGGCAGGCTGTTGTCCTCCGGGCTGCCCCAGTAGCCGGCTTCGCCCAGCATGTTTCTCTCCAGCACCTGGTGGTACAGCTCCTCAATCCAGGCCTGAGAGAAGACCATGAGCACCCCTCCGGTCTGCACCTGCTTCATGAACTCCTTCTGCAGAGAGAGCATGTGAGAGGGGGACCGCACAGACCTCTGCTAGGAGCAGCTCCAAGCTAACCCTTCCTGTCCTGCCTCGCCTGGGAGGCAGGGGGCTTTCATGGGGGTGAAGAGGGGACGGGAGGAGCCAGGAGTGGAGAAGCCCAGACTTTCCACAGTTCCTTTTGCTGATGATGTCTGCTATGGCCCCTCAGAAGGAGCAGGGCCGCTGCCCTTGCTGCGCTCCCCCTTGGATGGGGAATCACACAGTGCACAGCTGCCTCAAAGCAGCCTCCTCTGCCAGCCTCAGCCCCCAAGCAGCACATGTGGAGGCACTTGACTCACAATGGAGTCACTTAGGCTTGCAGATCCATACTTTGTTAAGCATACAAATCTTATCTGTCCCCTTCTGTGGACCCAGAAATTCAGGCTCATGACCTGGTCCTAGGAGATGACACCACACGAGTGTCTTGCTTGGTCCAGGGAGCCAACCCTAGGGTCCCCAACACACTTCTCCACTCCTTTCGGAGGAGTTCTGTCACTGGCAACCTGAGCCCAGTTCTGGCCCATGAGTAGGTCTGGGTATACTCTGGAATGCAGCGAAGAGTTCTATAACAATACATCACTTTCAGCAAAATCCCTGCATGTCTGATCCCAATGTGGTAAGGATGTTTTTGAATGTGCTTTGAGGACATGTGTCTAGTGGTTCTGCTGGATGAAAGGATGGATGTAAGCAAGCACTCAGGGCTCTTCCCCATCAGCAGCCCCCTGGCGGGAGTGGGAGGGCCCTGCAGCTCACACCTGTGCACATCTGTACCCTCATAGCACATATCCCTTTCCACCCTCCAGAGTCGCACATGCGTGGATCAGAGCACACCCTGCTGTGCCCTCTAAGGCCCTGCCCCAGGTTATGCAGGCAGCAGGCAGAGGCGGCACACTCACCAACATGCCGGGCGCCAGGGCTGGCCGCTTCCTGTAGTAGTCACCGTGGGACAGCTTCAGGTTGAGCAGCAGGGCGCAGTGTGCAGCCATGTACAGGCTGTCTGCGTTCATCAGCATCTGGAAGCTCAGGCTGCTGCCGTCAAAGCCTGGCAAGCGCATCATGCCTGGGAAGAAACCCAGAGACCCAGCTGCAAGCCGCGTACACGACACAACCCCTCCCACATTAGTGACCAAAACTCCCATGAGACCCTCCTGGGCAGCCACAGCAGTCAGCACAGAGGCTGAGGGCCAGGTGCACCTGGGCACCTGGCGCCTGATTCCCAATCTGTTGTCGAGCAGCTGGGACTGTGGGATTCAGTTATGCTTTCTCATCTTGCTTTTCTACACCAAGGGGAATGACTGAGGGGGTCCCATCCCATCCCATGGCTTCCTGTGATGGTGCCAAGTCACAGAACTCCATGCCCACGGGACCCACCACAGGGCCTGGCCTTGCTTTTGCCACTCCAAGAATGGCCTACCTGAGCTTTCAGAAGACCTGCTCCTTCACTCTTTCAGCTCTCCAGTTCAGCTTTCCAAAGACTTCCCTTTCGAGTGCAGCTACACAGCACTCCCAGCCCAACACTTTGCTTCCTCCCCCCTACATTTTTAAACAGGCTTTTCACTTCACGACCTTTATCCTATACAGCACTATATGAATATACATGAGATATGTGCCGTCACCAGTTCCACAGTACCCGGAACAGCATCTGTGACAGAGCAGACCCTTAGAAAAAATTTGTTAAATGACTGAATGAACGAATAAGCTTGTCTGGGAGAACTAGACCCACTTGGGCACTGACGCAAGGGGCTTCCAGCAGTTACTCTGTGGGGTTTTTGTTTCCAAGACAGGCTCTTGTTGCAGACAAGAGACAGCACTGAGCAGGCTTTACAGTTATCGCTCTGCTGGGTATTGGTGTTACATGGCTATAATCTCAGCAGTCGGAGGCTGAGGCAGAAAGATTGTTGCAAGTCGGAAGCCAGCCTGGGTTATACAGTGAGTTCAAGGCAGGTCTAAACTGCATAATGAGAGCCTGCTCAACAACGGCAACAACAACAAAATCAACTTACTGGCTTAACACATTTATTTATGAGTCTCTCCAAAGCCTTGCTCTAGGAGCAGTGGCTAGTGTGTGGAAGGTATAGCTCGCCACACCAGCGGTCACTGTGGAGGCCTGTATAGGCCTGTGGCAGTGTGACACCTCCAAGGGCAGGATAAAGCCACAGCTGAGGACGCCTGGCTCTCACTCCAATTCTTATGACTGCAGCAGCAGGCCCTTGGCCCACTAGAGATGAGACAGTTCTCCTCATCGGCAAAATGTATTGCGTGGAGAAGTCTTTGATGTAGTTTTGCAAGGTCCTGCCAGTTGCTCCACATTCACCTCAGCTATCCATTCATTCCCTTTGTTTAAAAGCCCAAGAAATAAGGGTGATTCCAAAGAGCTCTTCATCTTAGCTTCTAGCACTTTCTGACCTTCCTGGACCCCAAAGCTTTATGTTACTGCTTATTTAATCTCTCACTGTCCACTCATCACAGGAGATCGGGAAGGCTGATCAGCTCTTGATAGGGTCACACTATGTAGTTCAAGCTGTCCTTGAACTCACTATGCAGCCCAAGCTCATGGAGAGATCCTCCTGCCTCAGCCCCTTGGATGCTAGATTACAGGTAGGTATTACCATGACCAGTTTCATGTAAAATTATTCTACATTTACCTTAAATACAAATTTTAAAAAACTGTTTCTCAAAAGGCAAAACATAATCACCATATGACCCACCTATCTCACTCCTAGTTATCATCCTAAAAGAACTGAATGAAGAGATTTCAGCAGATACATATACACCAACAACCAATGCAGAATTAGTTTAAAAAAAAAAAAAGTCAAACAGGAACAACTCTCAAGTTTGGACAAGTGGATCACCAAATGTGGTGTACACATAAAATGGAATGTTATTTGGCCATAAAAAGAGTAGGAGTTCTGATAGAAATGTGATGCAGAAGGCACTGAAAACATATGCTGGGGCCAGGGGCGGGGGGAGGAGATGGCTCAGTGGAATAAGTGCTTGCCTGGCAAGCACAAGGACCTGAGTTCAATCCCTGGTTCTGTAAAAAAAACCAACCAACCAAACAAACAAACAAACAAAAAAACCATATGCTAAGTACCATGATCCCAGTATAAAATGACAAAAATTTATCAAACTATATGAAGTGCCTAGCAGAGATAAATCCAAAGACAGAAAGTAGATAGAAGGATTCCAGGGATAGGGGCCAGGGTAATTTAGGATGATGAAAAAATGAAAATAGTGGTCATGTTGATTGTGAATATAATGTCACTAAATTATACACTTGAGCATGATTAATGTCAACTTTTATGTTATATATATCCTGCATTAGAACAAACAATCATGTAATATATCAACAATCATTTTACTGCTATAAAGCTGTTTTTAAAAAATCCAAGAAAATGAAGAGTCTCAAAAATATATAGTAGCTATTGACTTTCTCCCCAATTAAAAAAATACACTCAATACTGTTTTATACTAGCTAGAGTTCTCATTCTGAATATATAAATTAACTGAAAAACAAACAAGGAAAGGACTGCAGCTGGGCTCATCCGGCCTGAATGTGGTCCCTTTGTTCACCTCCAGGGTACATGGGTGACACACGGGCCCCAGGCCAGCTCCGCTGGAGCAGGTACCACACGGGTCCAGAGCCCATTTCTCTCTATAAACGCTATGAGGTTCAGTGTAGTGGTAAGGGTGAAAGAGCCCATCCAAAACATGTGTATACAAATTACACGCACCCACCGATTCTTGAGGCTACACGTAAAAGCATCATTTCATCAAAACTAGGTCGCCAATGTAAAATGCAAACATTTGCCAGCATTGACAGCCAAATAAAGGGAAAACACACATCTGCAGCTGGGATGCGGACAAAGATGTCAGCCAGAGGATGCTGTTAACTCAAGACCCTTCCTGTATTTGAGAGGAATATCGACATCCCCCACCCGACAGATCCACTGGGACAAGCTGAGCCAGGGCTCCAGGTCTGCCGTCCTGGGCAGAGCATTGCTGGGCCCCTGTAGCTGCCTTCCATGAGCTTGCTCTGTGGTCACGGAAGGAGGTCAAGCTGAGAGTGGGATCTGCAAACTACATCCTTGGCCAGATGCGACCAGTGTATCATGGCCCAGATGGCCCGTGGGGACCCCCAGCCCTCTGCAGGCCCCGTGGGCACTGGTCTCAGTTCTCTGCAGACGCAGATAGCCTAAAATCCTTCTTTTTCAAGGTAAAACAGAAAGCAGCATTCAGAGCTAAGTAGTTGACTACCCTAGATCACAGGTGAAAGGTACATTTGAGCCTATGGAGGAAAAGATGCTGTAAGTGGCTATGATCCTGGACACAAGTGATAATGTCCTTAAAAATTCTGAAACCAGCTGTTTATCTTGGAATATGTTTTGAAAAACTGAGCATATGTTCAGATGCTGAAAGTGAAAAAGGCAACTGGCATGTCTGCTGGCCCCAAGACCCAGTCATGAGCTCCGGAGGCGCAGCGAGCAGACACACCCAGCGCTGTGACCATCTGCGGGGCTTGTGAGGGGCCACCGGTCAGCGTTTGCAGGTTAATTCTGTATGTAGGTCAATTTCTTCAATTACAGAGCTGTCAAATCTGAGATGAAGGCAACATGAGTTGTACTCTGTCCACTTAAGGAAAAAAAAATGTGCTATACCAAATCGGGTTCACTGGTGACTGTAGTAATAACGGAGTCAACAGTGGCTATGGTTTGCTAGGTGTTGTCCGTTGCCTAGAGCCAATCTTCCTCACACCCCACTTCACTGATAGTGTCCCAACTTTGTTTACAGCAAGGAAAGACGTTAAGCACTTTGGCTAAGGTCATCCAGCTAGAAATCGACAAGGCGCCTCTGTAGGCTACCTGCACTAAGCTATATTATCCTCGCTGCTAATTCCAGTCACGTGTCCCCCTCTGTTAATCTGTGCATTCTTCTGATTGGTTTCATTGAAGTTTCATCACCATGACAAACGAAGAAACTCTGGCCTTGGATACACTCTGGCTCTCGTAGCTGTACTCCGCAGGTGGCAGCAGGCGAAGCTCAGTCGCTATAGTGAAGACACTTGACTGTCAAACACAGAAGAATGGTCTCTCCCCCACAGCTGGGAAAGACCCGATAAAGCACTTCTAAATCTCTCATGTGAGGATGTTTATTTTTAAGTCAATGTTAAATATTTGATTTAAAACACTGAACAGCATTGGGGAAAGCAACTGTCCTGTTTCTCCTAGGCCTCGGTTATGCCTCTCCCAGGGACTCTCACTCGCTTATGTGGATGGAACTGTAACAACTCGGGTCATGGACAATGACAAATGAATTACACAGTGACACGATGCTTTCCAACAATATGTCACGGACATCTCTTTATGTTAGTACTTATAGGTCTGCCTCGCTCTTTTTAATAACTGCATGTACCACCGCGCGGATGCCCCGTGGGCTGCCTAGCGCTCTAGCGCACCAGTGGACATTGTGTTGCTTCAGCGAAGAGAAAAGCTGAAGTGACGGAATTACTTTAAGCAGTTCTATGTATGTATTTGTGGAATAAATTCCTAAAAGTAGAATATATATATATATATATATATATAT
>NDGN011551210.1:14621-38793 GCA_002564285.1 Tympanoctomys barrerae | reverse complement strand
CCTGAGGTCATTGTTTCCTCACTAGCCAGGGACCACTCTGCACCTACTCCAGGAGGCTGCCAGCAATCCTGGCTGTGTGCCTTGCTGTTGGAGTCCCATGCTCCAGTCTTCCCCAACTTTCCCTTCCCGGACAGTGGTAGAACTTTCTTCACTTAGCGGGCTTAGGTGAACAGACCCATGTGGATGATCTCTTTCTTACAGTCTGCTGATGAGTAACGCTAGTGACAGTGGCAGAAAGTCTTCTACCATGGAGTGTAAAATAGTCACTGGAGTGGCACTTGGGGTGAGGGACAGAGCTCTGTAGCCCAGTAGGACTCAGCCTAGCGCAGAAGGGCAGAAGTTGCTGGAGGGAAATCTGCAATAATCCCTGCGTGTACATGCTCATCTCTTCCTGGCTGGCCGTGGTCTGCATTCTCCAACACATCACCTTGTCAGCATCACAGCCCAGCTATGCACCTCACCCTCGTTGTCTCCAGGGGTTGAAAGAGACTGAGTTGTTGGCACCCAGGCTCAGTAACCCAGTGCTGTGGTGACGCTGGTCTTGATGGGTTCTTTGGCAGCACCAGACTTGGTAATGGAATCTTGATACATATTAAAAAATACTGAGGTTTACTGCACATTTTCTTGGTGAAGCCTATAATTATATGTTTTCCTCATTGGACTTGACCATTTCTGAAATGAAACAGTTGCTCTCTAAAGCCAGCTGGAAGGACTAGACAGAAAATGTTTCTTGATGAATTTTGCTCTCTCCAACATCTCCCTGGCTTTGAAAATTCTGTGGTGTTTTCTCCAGCTATTTGGTAAATGCTCCTGCTCTGAGCTGCGCTGCCCAGTAAGTGCCAGGGTGCCCTACCTCTGCACACACCACCACTTTTTTGCTTGTCCGATGTTTGGGTCTTTGCAGCGAGCAGCCCTTGCCTTTCCCGGAAGACACAGACACTGATGATGGCAGCCAGGAGGCACTTTTGTGAAACAAAATGAGAGAAAAAGTCTCATTCTACACTAAGACTCGCAAGCTTAGGGGAGCTCAGCTTGTGCCATCTCCTGGCTCCAGGGTTTCATTCTGGGTCTTCCAAGCGGTTCTTCTAAAACCTCACTTGCACCAGTGTGCTATTCCTCACCCGAACCCTTCAGGGCTTCTCTGGTGGCTGCTAAATCATCCTGCAGTCTCCTGGCCAGATCTATTTCTCCCAGTGCCCTGGATGAAAGCCTCTGCTACAGTGTGGTCATATCTCAGTATTTTGTCCCAAGTCCTGCTTCTGAACATACGTACCTTCTCAGTGTGTGGGAATGTTGTTTTTTCATTATTTCATTTTCTACTTGGCTTCCCCTACAAGACTACGCTTTTAACGTAGGGGAGCTGTATTTTAACTCCTTTGGTAACTTCAGGGTCTGGTTGAATTCTGCTACACGGTGAGCGCCCCCCGTTTCCCGGGTTCCCTAGGAAGAGGCCCCAGGCAAGCACTTAAGGCGAGGCAGTGTTTGGACTGCGCCGTAGGATGGGGGGGGGGGTGTACTCACTGAGTGAGTCTGGATGGCTAGCGTGGGGCTCAGGCACACCGGGGAGGGCAGGCAGGACGTGTGCGTGGCGTGCGTGCTTGCTGAGGTCAGCGCCCCTCATTTATGTGGGTGCCGGGGTGGAGATGAGGGTGCAGAGGTAGCTCAAGCCAAGCTGAAAAACTTCGAAATGCCTTGAGCTTTAGCCAGTAGACAGGAAACAACCACTGGTAAATTGGAAGGAGGACACTGATGAGATTAGCGTTTCGATTTTCTTTATCCTAGCGCACGACCCCTGGAAGTTAGGAATGTGTCTGAGTCTGCTCCTGGCCGGGCAGCTATGGAGGGTGAAGTGGAGGAAATGGGGACAGGACAGCTCGGCCCTCCTCCTTGCTGGGCTAGCACAACCTTAGCGCCTCTGCCTTCGGGCCCGTGTGGAAGCCCCCACGCCAGCGTTCCCTGCCCAGCCCTTCGTCTCAGCCTGCCCGCTTCCCTGTGAGTCCACGCTCAGCACTTTGCTCTGGAATGTCTGAGGCTGTTTCTGCCTTATACTCCCGGTTCGGTAAAGACGAGGCAGCTTCCTCCGTGGGGTCGGTCCTGGGCTCTGCTGGCTTAAACTTAGCTTTCTCGATTCTTAAAGAACACACAGGACGATTTGTCTCATTTTACTTCTTACTGTGCCACTCTGCGTGCCCTCCAGGGGGAACCACGCAAGATGCCAACGATCCAGTACTTGAATTTAAAGGAAGGGCAAGCACCCTCTGGGATTAAATCTCCCTGGGATGCTCTGAGCTCCGTCAGCACTCAGGAACGGGACTTGGGTCTCAGCGGAGAAAAGGGCATGAGCTGTAAAGTCCCAAATAGAGCCTGATTGAGATGATGAAGGGATGGACAGCCGCGGAGGGGAAGGAGAGCTGTGTACAAATTTTTATATTTTTAATTTTTTGTAGTTTTACTATTTTTTGTTTCTCTGAAGATACATGCTTAACAGATCGAAAAACTACTAAAGATTTTTTAAAATTGAAAAACATGCTTTTGTGTAACTTTGAAGAGATTTATTAAATAGGGATAAATGGAGACAATGCGTGAATATTTTGAATGAAACAAATCTTGCAGCAGCCCTGCAAATTAGAAAATTCCCAGAGGCCTCGCTGCTGCTCTAAGGCCAGCCTCCTCCTCCCACTTCCTCATCGTATGCCGTGGGGCATAGGCTTGTTTTGGTCTTCGAATCACAATAATTGGAGAAAATACAAGGTGGCCTTTATAAGAAGTTGCTTTTTTTTCCTTTTTGAGACAGGGTCTCCATACGCAGTTCAGGCTGGCCTTGAGCTCACTTTATAGGCCAGGCTGGTCTCCAACTCCCAATAATCCTGCTTCAGCCTCCTGAATGCTGAGATTATAGGCATGTGCCACCACACCCAGCCCTTTTGCTCTTTTAATTTTTTTTTCTTCCTTTCTGTTTTGCACCAGTGTTCCCACAGACACTTGGTATTGCAGTCTCACCTTGGAAGCTTCACGAGGCTTGTTTTGCTTCAGTGATGTTATAAACTATTTTATTTAAATTACACTTACCTCAGCATTTTCTTTAATTTTCCTCATTATTCTCAGAAAGGCTCTTTGCTTTGCTTTTCTTTACGAAAACATCAGGGAACGAGAGTTAAAATTTATTCACATCTGATACAAATGAATGTTTAATTTGCTCATCAGTTAACAGGATGAATCTTCAAGTTTTGTCTTTGAAAAAAATCTTTTCAACTTTTATTTTTACTTATTTATTTACTTTTTGTATTTTAGGGAAGGGTCTATGGGTTGTTCAGGGTCTCACTACTAGATCGGACTCATAGTGATCTGCCTGTTTATAGCCTTTCAAGAGCTGGGATCACAGGCCTGTGTCACCATGCCCAGTCTCAATCACTGTCTCAGCGTGCCTCGGAGGTGGGGCTGGCATGGCAAGCCTGGGGATCAAACCTCCAGCCCCTACACCTGCTTGCGGGTACTTTAATCACTGAGCTATTTGGCCAGCCCTTTTTCAACTTTTAGTACCCTGAGAAATACTTAGGTTCAGTGTGACCACATTTCGTATGACATCATATTTGTAAGGACCACGTGATTAGATAGCTCACTGTTGTCACTGACCATGATGGCAGTGTATCCGTAGTGACCTTAGGGCACTATTACGGTCCACATCTAGGATGTCTCAGAAAAGGCCCGGATGCTTAGATGTTGGGCTTTTGAAAGGTGGTTGGGTCACGGGGTGCTGTAGTCATCAGTGTACTAGTTCCTCAGTGAATCTGTAGTTCAGTGGGTTACTAGGAGGTGGAGCCTGTCCAGAGGAGGCAGGTCAGTCTGGGTGTGGCTTGGGAGGGCACAGCCATACCCTGGCTTCTGCCTTCTCCTTTGCTTCCTGACAGCTATGAAGTGAACAGTTTCTTTCGGCCAGCCTCTTCTACCAGGTCCTTTCTCTCATGGAGTCAGCTGTCTATGGACTCAAACACGAGCCCACATCAACCTCTTTTCCTTTCAACTGTGGGCCTTGTGTATTTTGTCCCAGTTTCCAGAAAGTGACCCAGGAAGGTTCCTACCCATGCTGCCTTAAGGTTACATCTATTGTTTACCTCTATTGTAACCATCAGTCTTGCCGAGTAGGAGCCGAGGCCCTTGAGGTAACTAGCTGCACTCAGCGTGGTCCTCTGAATCTTTTTTTTTTTTTTTTTTTTATGTGTTTGGCACAGGTCTCACTATGCAGCCCAGATTCTGAGTGATCCTCCTGCTTTCAGCCTCCCCAGCACTGGGATTTGCCCTCTCTGCACTCACTCTCTTTTCCTATTCTAGCTGCTCATGGATTGAATGATACCCACTCACACTGGGGTAGATGAGCTATTTCACTGAGCCCACAGATTCACATAAAGATGCCTTTTGAAACTGCCACCATGGACACACCCAGAAAAATAGCTTACCCCGGGGAAGTTATCACAGAATTGATCATCACAGAAGCATCGCGTATTTTAGGCACAGAGAGTAGGAGGGACATCACATAAACAAGGAGAGTAAATGTCAGCTCTTCTGGGATGTGTAGGGAGATGTAGGGAAGGAGGATTGGAAGCTGTCAATAGGAAACTTTTGCAAGCCACGAGAGGATGCATTCTTTGAGGGAGAAGGTCAAGATGTTTGTTTAAAAGTGTAAAAGGGCCCAGAATAGGCAGGATTCTGCCATAGGGAACACTTGCAATGAGAGATCAAGTAGGAATCAAGGGCAGAAGAAGGGAGCATGCAGATGATATCATTGGGCAGACAAAAATAAGATCTAGAAGAGGGAGGAAAAGTGGCCCAAGACAGTGGATGGGAAAAAGGGGTTGAATGTGGGGAACATTACTGAGGATCTTGGAAAAGATTCAAAAGATTTTTGAGAGCAAAAACCATACATGAAATGTTCATCAAAGATTGGGTATTGACGATGTAGATGAGGTGTTCTCAAAGTTTACTTCAGGAGCATCCTGGAAACTGGTTAAAAATGTAAGTTACTGTGTTCTACCCAATGATTCAGGAGGTCTTGCGTGAGCAGTAAAGCCACGTTTTAACTCACCTTTCCTGTGGTAAATGGAAGGAGGTCTCCAGACTCCTTTTTGAGAAATCCTGTATCAGAACCAGTGTGTCCCAGAGGTGAGTCAGGGAAGGAAGGGACGTGACAAAGTGGAGGAGAAGCAGCAGCCGGTGAGCAAAGGTCCAGCTGCCACGTGACAGGGGGATTTTGATTTAAACCCAAAAGGAGGGGACCAGTAGTCAAAGGGGAGGGATCACTGGTGGAAGCCGAGTGAATAGCAGGGGTGGAGAGAGGGACGTGGATGAGATCTGGCTCTTTACAGTACTTCTTAGGATATGACAAAGGACTTAGGAGTCCAGCTGAAAGAGTTGAGTTGAGTAAGCTTGAGTGACAGTGAATGGAAGAGACCACTGAGAAGTTCAGCAGATGGTGAGTGACATCACCTTTCTCCTATTTGTTTTGGTGCTAGGAATTGCACCTGTGGCCTTATGCATGTGAGGTAAATGCTGTGATACAGCGCTCTATTTGTGACCTTGTTGTATATGAAGGAAATGCTTATTCCCCTTCTTTGTTTTTATTTTTTAAAATTTCAAAATATCTTTTATTTATTTGGTACAGTCTCACTATGCAGCTTGGACTTGTAGTGATCCTCCTGTTTCACCCTCCCCTGTGCTGGGATTACAGGCATGCTCCACCATGCCCAGTTCTGGGGCTGCCATGGCATACAGAACTGGGGATCGAACCTGGGTCCTTGTGCTGGCCAGGCAGGTGCTTAGACTCCCAAGCTGTCTCCCCAGTGTGTTTATTCCCTTTTCTGTAGACAGTCACATAGCCCTGTTACTGTCTTCACTACAGATGTGGCTCAGGTCACTTTCTAGAGTTCTGAGGCATTTATGGGCTTGAACTTTAAAATTCAAACATTGAAAATGGCAGAGTCCTTTTGCGTTAGATGCAGTCAGTGTTCATGGATATGTGGTAGGTATGAGAAAAGGGCCAGACTTATGAAAAAAAAAGTTATATTAATGTGCGATGAAAAATGTTCCAGTATAGCTTATGAGACTACTAATATAGATGCAAAGTCCTAATACATATCGGTTATATAATCGCAAATTCTATACTTTTAGCTACAGGTATAGAAAAAAGTAAAAATACACGTCGTCAAGTTGCCTTTTCTACTAGTTTGAATTTTTCTTTAGCCTTTCCCAACAGCAGCGTCAAGTTGAGATCTCTTTGCCACCAATTTCCACGCCTCAAGTCTCTCAAAGGAAATAAGTTGGCATTTTTCTCCTTTGTACCCTAACTGTTCAAAGATAGGTAAATGTCTTTTAACATATGGCATCTCTGTAGGCATAATTCACTGAAGAATTACGATGAATCATGAGACTATATTTGGTATAGAGAATGATTATCTCCTAAAGGCATTCTTTCTTTGCACATAAGTATATTAATATTTACTAAAAGTACTGCATTGCTGCATTGGCAAAAATATTGTTAAAAACCTTCAAGTATTTTGACTTTGTTTTGGTTGACCTCTCATTCTTCTTTCCCTCTTTTATTCTCTTTATCCTATTCTTACTTGTCTCACACTAAAACCTATCTTATTGCTGCTTCCCTAGCCTTTTAATTTATTTTTGTATTTATTTATTTGGTGCCTGGTATTGAACTTACGACCTTACACATACAAGTTAAGCTCTGTACCGCTGGGCTACGTCACCAGCCTTCCATTCTTTTTTTTTTTTTATTACTATTTCTGCTGTAAGTAATATTATCCCTTGAAGGTATATTTTCCTCTGGATTTTTAGGGATGCATCTATTTCCCCAGAAAACCTACATGAGAAATTAAATATCTTAAGCATCATTAACTGAACAGATTGTAGCATTTGTTGAAGCTGCTTGTACCATTTTTTATAAACAGGTTTTACCATCTCACTTGCCATTTTACAAGCCCTGTAAAGCCTAAATGTAAATCTGACAATTTGTCAGTCTGTAAGCTGTTGGTTCGTGCTTTAATTATTTCTATTTTTGAAGACATCCTAACGGCTTTACATTTAATTTGGATGATACAGGGAGGTAAGTCCGGGTCCATGATTGGAATAACGTGGCCATGCTATTGTTTATGTGTGCTTGTACGTATTGGATGTGACGGCCTCAATTTCCAGCCCCTAAGATAAGTTAAAATGTAAGTAAGTTAAAATGTACTTTGCTAGAAACTTATTTCCTTTCAGCTTGATTTTCGAGAGTGAAAGTCATTAAGAACTGAAACTTCCAGCCTTCCTTTAGAAGTGCCTTAAATAATAAAACTTGATTGTTCCCCTGAGGCAGGTTGTGTTGTTTAATTTTGGTTAAATCCAAAGGGTTTGGTGGATATTAATGTTTACAGTTGTGCTCCAAGGGAATTTAGTTCTCTTGCCCTCCCACGGTGTGGGGACATCCTACTATCTGCAGGGTAGGGCCGGGATGCTCACGTCCTCAGCATATGCGCAGCATCAACACTGAGCAGATCCTGGAGCCCTGCTCAGGGTGGGAGAGCACTGGCATGTGGGAAAGCCAGCCTGAAGCTTGTGCCAAACTCCTCCAGCAACGTAGAGCGGGCGGAGGTGCAGCACACGCCTAATCCTCTCATGCTTCAGTAAACTTACTTTTTGCAATAAATTGCCTTTCGTGTCATTTTCTATAGCTGTTTGGTCAAACCCTAGCTTATAGATGGCAGCCAACTACCCAATTTGTGAAGATAATCCTATTTCAGGTCCTGTGATCTAGTTTAAGCACCTTGCTAAAGTGGATTTGTCTACAGTTTGGCGCTAAGATAATAGTGACATCTTTTAAGCTTCAATTCCGGTTTCCCAAGCACGCTTAGCAGCTCTGAGGAGTTCTTTATTTTCTCACAAAATCTTTTGGTACTCTGCTATGATCTTTCCAACCTGGTTGAGCTCTAGTCTAGGTGTTCAGGGGTGTAGGCAAAGCCTTCCTCAAGGCGGAAAAAGACCTTGGCTTTGAATATGGCAGACACAGACCTGCCGAGTCCATCAAAATACATGTTTCTGATGTGTCAATTTTATAAAGAAACACTGTACATAAAACTGGCAGTGAAGCTGAATTTCTATCCTTAGATGTGAACAAATGCTTTACAGTGATTATATATATTTATGAATATTAAAAATAGATTTGCAAAACATGATCCTTAAAAATCATTGGTAATTATCTACAGTTTTATTTTCTGTTTGCTTTTTTTGCATAAGAATCTTTAAGCTGCATTGAAAAAATGGTCTGGTTCATAAGGACGTGGTGAGTTGTGTTCTTTGATTCAGACTGGGGCTGCCACTCATACTGTCTGTTTGAAAAGGCACGATCCACTGGGAAGAGGAAAACGGCATCATTATTTTTGCAGCTATGGGTATGATCACATGGATATACAAAATTATAAGGAGTGATACTGAGGTCCCTTGGGAGTATCAAATAAAACATTTCAGCATTGTGATGTTTCAGCTATTAAATTATTTTTGTAAGAGTCATAAGAAAAATGTTTTCCACTCAATGTGAAGAGGTGTTTAAAAATTAAACAGGGATTTCTGTTTAGAAGGGACCAATAAAGATATAATGGGCCCTTATTTATTCTTCATTTTAACATCTTTTATCCCAGAGAATTCAATGATTTCAAAAAGCTGGTTATGATTACACACTAGGAAATGCTGGAAACTTTTCTCTTATCATGACCTTTCCTTCATAGAAAAAATAGACTTATTTTCTCACCAGACTATTTCAGAATTGGAATTATAGTCATATAGCAGCACTTGACTACTGTGGAACTTTTCTAATTCATTATTTGACCCATGTTGATGAGAAAATTTTGTTCCAGTACTCATCCCTTGCTTGGTACTCAAAACACAAACTAGAACCTGTTGGGATTAGCCTCCTGTTGCCTCATTACAGTTTCCAGCCAAAACAGTCTTCCTGGTGCTCTCTGTGTTTTGTACGTGTTGCTTGCCCCCAAATCAAGATGGTAACACTGCAGAGCTGCCTCTTCTCCTGGGTGTTCAATCATTTGAAATAACACTGCATATGTCAGTGAGTCCATGGATGGTTGAAGGCTGGTCAAACAAAATGAGATATTGTTAATTTTATATATTAAATGATAGTGTACAACGGCCAGCCCCGTTCTCTTTCCTGATATGCACAGATGGGTTATAATAGGCCAGTGAGTGCCTGAGGGGAGTATTAATGACATAATGAACCTAAGTCCTCAAGCAGCACTCAAGAAACTTTCAGCAGTGACCACAGCAAGCCCAGCAGGTAGACCAGCAGCACCTCAACGAGGAGAAGTGTGTGGTTACCACTGAAACGTTACACTGTTTTGGAATTTCTGAGGGGATGCAATGACCTGCGGCAGGTGGGACTACAGTGGCTGCCAGGGTCAATTCACAGTCTCTCTCTGGAGTCCCCTGGATGAAACTTCTCAACTCACAGACTCAGCTTGCTCTGAGCTTTACAGTTTTAAGTTACAGTGAAGAATGTTGTGTTCTTCCCTTCTTCTGTGGAGGAAAGAAGTGCTGTTTAAAAGTCAATGTGGGATGCTGAAAATTAAAACACAAGAAATTGGGGGCCAAGGATATAGCTCAGCAACATAAGTGCCTGTCTGGCAAGTCCAAGGCCCTGAGTTTGATTCCCAGTACCAATAAAATAACTGACAAGACAAAACAAAACAAAACAAAACAAAACAAAATAAAATAAAATGAAATATTGTGTTAAGAGTGCAGAATTCTCTTCAGTGAGCTCCATATGGATTGATCTGGAAAGCTTGGAGATACTGAAAATGAAGGATCTGGCTGCATTTCCAGTTGTGTGATGTGGACAGCATTTGCGTTTCCCTCTTGCATCTGAGTGAGCTGGCAAGAAAAGCCCAATGCTTTCTCCATGTCAGCAGGAAGTGGGTTGGCCTTCACTCAAGTGGTTACTTCCTCACACTGGACTTTTCATCCGTCAGCAGGAAGCCATGGAAGGAATCTTCTTCATTCGCCTTCCAGCCCTGAACTAGTATAAAACCCCACCTCAGTCTCTCCCTGTTCTTGATCCATTTTTGCACCGGCTTTGGAAGTCTGTCTTCCTCTATGCAAAAGGCCCCCTGGGTGGATGGCCCACTTCCCCACTTTGCTGTGTAGGGCTTCATCAATCTTGGAACCAAATTTGAAGGTGGAGGACCATTTTTTTTCCTTCAGGAGGCCACATTGAGTGCTGCGTATGTTTATTACCACAGCTTTTACCTTCATTTTATGTGTTGCTGGTATGTTCTGCTTACTGTATTGTAAGAGGAAATAATAGTAATAAGTGTGCCCTTATTTGCTGTTGAGTATCACACTGAGCCCATCTCACAAGCTGATTTCATTTATTCTTCTATGAAGCCATTGATGTGTGGGCATTTATTGTCCCCATTTCAATGTCAAAACTAAGACCAAAATGATGTCATCTGCTATATGCGACCCAGCTGGGGTGACCTCAGAAGAGCTGGTGCTATACCTTTTGGATTTTCAGACTCCCATTTGTGAGCTGAATATATGAAAATAATGGAAAACAAAATAGGACAAAGAGCAACAAAGTCCACTAAGGCACAAAAAGATTAAATGACAAATCTCAGTGCCAGTGAGCAGCAAGTGGTGGAGTTGGATTTGGGTTTGAGCTCAGATCGTAAGGACTCCATGCCTCCCCTTTTGTGTAAACCTGGCACCCAATTTTTATAAACAACTTTAGGGGACAGTTATCTTTGCATTTCCTGCTTTCAGTCTTGATGTATTTAAAGCAGATTGCATGCTAAGATCTGTGCATCGTACTGTGAGGTTGAGCTAATCCTCATGCACCTGAAGGGAAGGCTGGATTGCTTTCTCACAAACAAGAACTGGGCCCCTTCTACAAGGTGATCAACAAAAATTTTTGAAATGGTATGCAAAATGTAGATGTATGCATTTTCTGTTTCCTGAGGTGTTTTTTTTTTTTTTTTTTAAATCTCTCCCTTGACTTGTTAAATTATTGATTATTGCTTCAGGGTGAAATGTTAGTTTAAAAAGATAAGTTTGAATAATAGACAAGACTTCTGAAAAATTAGATTCTTACAGAAAATATCATTTCCCTGATATGACACCAATGATATTTTAGTTCCTGTCACCTCCACGATAGCTTGTAGCATAGACTGCTTGAATTATGCCTACTGGTGCCTGCTTTTCCCAGCGGGGTTGTGATTCTGAGAATGCAAACTGAACTCATGGAGAATTCTGGATTCTTCCTAGGGCCCGCCTTCAGAGGCCTTCACATGTGGGCAAATTTGGTAAGTGTTGGCTAAGTTGCTAAATACACTAAATTACATCTCAGATATATAGATCGTGCCTGGGGAGATCCAGCCTCTGGGAACTGTCCCTTTTCATTTGCTTTTCCCCTGTCAGTTTGGTCCTCACAGCACAGTAGGATGACTTTATGCCTTGCTTGGTGTCCTTTCCTACTAAGTCCTAGAACTGAGGTCTCTCTCCAGCCCTCAACGCTACACATGCGCGGCCATTCTCACACCACACCTCACCTACACCACAGCTCACACTTAAAGCTGGCTCCCTGTCCTGGGAGGGAGAGTTCCAAAATATCCTTCATTGAATTTAATATAAACTTACTTAGTAGCCTTTCATGTTTAGAAAGAGGGAAATATGAGGAAAGATCCTGAGTTCTTTGCCAGACCTGACTTCTTCCTTTTACCCTAAACACAATCATTTCATTATGTCTAAAAAAAACAACAACTCATTAAAGAAAAGAAAGCTTGACTATGATTATGTAAGGGAATAACATGTAGAAAAAAACTTTCAAAATGAAGATAGAGCTGGTTAGAATGAGGAAAATATGCCTTCTAGAAAAGACAAAAGGCAGGAGGCAGAAGCTCTTCTGAGAATGTGTGGCCATCTAAGACAGGTTTTGTGTAAAGGCCACACACACATAGGAAGCCCTAGGGGCTGGTCCTGAGTTGACTTGTGGCTTTTCCTTGTCTCAAAGCATCAGCCTTCCGTAGGCAAGATGACTTCACCCTGCTCTCTGTCTGCCAAATTCTCACTCACAAAAGTGTCCTGAGGAGAAAGTTAGCTGGTCCCTATGAGACCCCTGAGCTTCAGAGACCTCTCACCCTCCCTGATTAGAGCAGCTCCCTATGTCCCTGAAGCCTAATTACTTTCACACCCCAGTGCCTGGTGACACGGAGACCAATCTGACGTTTAGACCCAGGCATGCTTTCAACCTGAAAGAAGGCAAATAGTTCTGTAGTGTGCTTTCTCCATAAATAGGAGAGAAAAATAAGTTTGTAACAGCATAGAAAAAGGGCCCTCACTTCCCTGATTTAATTAGGCATCAACTTTTACAAGCCCCTTGTCTTCCGGGGACACCATCTTGGTTTAGGGACATGTTGCCATATTTCTTGCAGCCTGCTATGAAGGAAACTGAGCTGTGATTTCCTTGAGCCCGAGATGATTGTTTCAGGAATCAGGCAGCACGGAGCCAGAAGGTCTCCATGACCGCCACCCGGGAATGCAAGGGTCTCCTTCCTCAGGCAGACACAGAGGCAGAGCGGAGAAGTGCGTCTCGCTGTAGCCTGCAGTCGCCTCGCTGGTCCCTCCCATGGGAGAGCTTCTTGTTCTAGAAATACAGGTCTGGTGACTGCTTCTGACTGGTGGGGATTAAGTTCTATTCTGTTGAGTACAGCATTTATGTGAAACAGCATCAGTTTGGTTTCTCTCAGGTTAGCAAGCTTCGCCAAACACATGAGGGTTGAGTGATTATGTCTGCTCAGGACTCTTGCAAGCCTACTCTCCATCTTAATTTACTTTAACAAACTGGGCGATGCTACTCTGTAAAATTCTTGTAGTTTTTACCTTGACTCCCCCAGTCCCATGAGTAAAGGCTGGAAGTGGAAACAACCCTCACAGGCCACTTACTATAATCAAGTTCTAAAGCTGCCTGGGGCCTGAGAGCGCAGAGCTTTGTCTGACACGCCGCTCCTCTCCGAGGGCGCTGACCACTCCTCTGGGTGTCCTTTTTCACACTCTTCCTCCTCAGGGCCAGGGAGGAGACCCTGCTGGCCTCGTTCCACAACCCGAGGATATATGGAGGCTGTGGCAGTGGCTCACTTCCCAGCTAACAAAGCCCTAGGTCCGGACACCTAGATGCTCCCTATAAAGGGTGACAAAGACATCTAGACAGAGAATGTCCCCAGAAGAGCCAGACATGCTGGAGGGCAGAGTCTGCGTGTACCCTGGGCACAGAGAACTTGGCCTCGCCGTGCATTTGGGGCAGGCTTGTGACTGACCTTTGCTTCCAAAGGATGAATAGGGAGATGCTGCTGCACAAAGCACAGAAGGCCCCCCATGTGTGAAGCAGCAGGAACATGGGGTGCAGTGTGGGCATGCACCACAGATGGGCAAACGCTGATGAGACGCAGATGCGTGCCCACAGCTTGCAGAAGAGAGGACGCAGGGGATTTAGAATTTAGGTTTTATCCCATAGGTACAGTTTGGAGTTTTGCAAGGAAAAGCAATACAATACAATATAGGGCATATATTTTATTTTTCATAAGAGTCACCCAAAGAATCATACAAAGAGGGTAAAAGAAATCTTCCCACACACTAAAAGCCAAAGAACTCAGCTGAGGAACTGGTTCCCATGGCAATGTCTTGCATGAATCCAGCTGAAGACCTAGAGCGCATGACAAGGTCTCATGCAGGCCTGTTTCATGGATTTGTGCTTAGAAGGCCCAGAGGTCAGTGGTGAAAGCTAGGAAGTCTGTGGCAGTGGGATGGAAGATCTGTTCTAGCAGGCTGAGGGATCTGAGCTGGAGCCAAGAGGTGCAGTTCAGAGTAGGACTCTCCAGTCCCATGAGAAGAACCACAGGCTATCCTCAGCAATAACGAGGCCCCAAGCTCCTCTGGTGAGGAAAGACGAGTTCCCTCCAGGAAAGCCAACATGACAAGCTTCTCCATGAGGCTGAGCAGTGTACCATCCCCCCTCCGGAGCCAGGAAGTGTCGCTCAGGCTGAGGACCAGAGCTCCCTCAAGGTAAACCATAGCCATTCTCAGTGACAATGAGGTCCTGAGCTCCTTCAGTGACAAGATCAGTGGAGTTCATGAGGAAAGACAGCATGACAAACTCGTCTAAGAGAACCAGCAGCAGCACCTCAGGAAAACCAACAGCTGCAATGGCTTCCCAATGGATGACCTCTGACCTTCTTCCTTTCCCTTTTGGCCTCTTAGGCTGCTGGCAACAACTCAGGTCAGCCTCTCACACCCCGCACAACGCTGGTTTGGTTCAGCTGGGTGTTACAAGTTGACCACCTGTTATCAACCACACAATAGGAAGGCATGTTAGGCCATCCTTATGTGATATGGAGACTTGGTATTGCTGGTGAGAGGCAGAAGGAGGAGGCAGGTAGGAGGAGGCAGAAGGACTCAGGACCAGTTAGAAAATCACTACTGTCCTCAGATGAGGGGCAAGGGAGGAAGATGCGATTGACTGAACTGCAATGGGGCAAGCCTGTTGCCCCAGCATCCCATTGGAACAGCCCTGTAGGGAGGGCATGTTACCCTGTTCATTCACTCCCCCACCCCATCTGCTATTTGATGCATTCCATTAAAACCATTGCAGATTGCTCCTAAGCTCACCATACTTATAATGACCTTAAGCCAAGGAAAGGAGCTATTGCAAGGTAATTATGGAAGATATTTTAAAAGCTGGTTGTATTCAGTTGCTGTGGAGTTAGAAGAAAATGCAGAGGGGTTTGTGGGTCTTAATAAGCCCAACATGAGTGGATCAGCCAAACCACACTTAATATTAAGACAGCTATTTTCCACTGGCTTACTGTGATGAAACTTGAGCCATTTGATTGCTTAATGGAGAAGGATTATAGTTTAATATTCTGAAAGGAGTCTTCGGTGTGTCTATGCTGGATACTCAAGATACAAACTTGTGCTTTTTTAGATAGCTGTCTGTGAGGGGCCAGAGAACCAGGGATAGGAAGCCCTGGGCATGTTCAGAGCCAGCCCCTGCAGCATCAGACCTTGTAAAATGGACTCAGCCAGTGCAGCAGTTGCGGGGGTCACTGACTTCAGCCAGCCTACCAAAGGCCACTGTCATTTTGCCAGCAGTTTAGAGTGTTCTTGTATACATAAAAAAAAGATCATTTTTCAGAAGGCAGCTACTATAAGTTCCTGGCTATACCTGGTACATCCTTCGGATTTATCTCCTCTGAGACCCCTCCAGTTCCACATACCACCTCCCACGTGTCCCATGAACCTGACACACTGTATTGGAGTCACCCATCACCTGTCTTCTTGTCTGGACTGCAAGGTCTTAGCAGGCAGGCAGTGTTTAATTTTGTACCATTTTCATCTGAACAGTACCTGATGCAGGTTCAGCGTTGGGTTAATGAGTGTATAGATTCTCGGGTGCACCGCATGCCAGGGTCCTGTCGTGCTCGTTGTGCTAATTGATTTTGCCTTTTAAAAAAATTGTATATATGCATGGTTTAAAACAGATGCTTTTTTCGTTTAACTTCAACAGTGCTAGGAGTAGTAAGGTTGTTGGTGGCTCATGTGGATTTCCTTAGGTTACAAATATAAATTATACTATGTCTATATTCATGGAATTCCTTTGCTGGGGCCTGTGTTTACACCAGCAGTTTACTATAAGGTGCAGAAATTGCTTCCATCCGGCCCTGGTAAATCTGCTCAATTCCTGGAGCAGAGCCTTTGGACACCAGTTTGGAAGAAGCTTTAAAGTGGTCAAGATGATGGCTGCAATTAGCTTCTCATGCAGGTTAATGTCTTTAACATTTGTCTGATTTTTCTACCTTGTTTTATTTTTTTTAATCACAAAGATCCACTTGCAGCTCTGTTTAAAACATATGGAAGACAAAAACTTTTCTGAAGGGAAATTTTTGACCTCAGCAAACCTTGAAAACGTCTTGTGGTCTTAGTTCTGTTCATTTAAAAATTGCTGTGCATTTGTGTATCTGTATGTGTGCACTTAGGTGTGAATACACTTGCACTTCACTTGACTTGGGGCGTAATGTCAGGATATACTATTGTAAGAAAATGGTGCAAAGGAAAATAATGTTCCCTATGATGGAAGACACTTCCAGCGCACAACAGGGTCAACAGTTTACTTTAACCAAATCTTTATGCTGAACTGAATTGTTCAAAGCAGTGGGGAAACGAGCCACTGGAATGGCTTCTCGCATATTTCACATGTGGTTTGGTTTGGAAAGAGGACTTTCTCCCTTTCTTCTCCTGATAATGAGACTAGAGCTAAGCATCGTGTAACAAAGAAAATCAGCTTTAGAATCCTGGGTTCTTGCTGGCGGCTGGGAGAGTCCCCTCAGGTACGCAGATGAGGAGCTGAAGTTGCAAAGTTGCTGAAAGTCCTAGGTATTTACAGCTCAGCGCAGGTATTTTTCTCCCCAGGCATCCTGAGAGCGCACTGCCCATCTGTATGAGCTGTTGAAGTTGAACGCAGATTATCAGGAAGGGGCCAGTGAGTGGCACCCAGTCATCACTCTCTTGAGCCTGGCTTACTGACAAGCCTGCTCTCGGCTCATTAAATTTCACAGTTTTCCCAGCCACCATCTGTTCGCTCCAAGGAATCTCCAGCCCATTCCAGGGTTCTGGTGCATTTTCCATTATGCACTTTAGAAAGTCGGCACTATATGGGCTGTCTTTGGAATGAGTATCCGAGCAAAGTCAGTTTTATTGCTCTTTCGTTATGTTTGTACTCCAAGGGTTTTGTTCAGAAGCCTCCAGTATGACCGTATCCTGTGGCTTTCCCAAATTCCTGTTCAGGAAACAGGATGGCCACACAAAAAGTTTTAAACTATTAATCATTTAATTTGGGGTCATTTGAGAGTTGCACTGCTGCTCTTCAAAAACACCAGATAAGCCCTTTTCTTCAACATGATAACTTTTATTTTTGAAAAAATTGGAAAATGTATAAATTTAAGGAATCACTTCTACAACAATTATATTTTAAGGAAGTTGGGAGAATGTTAGGTTCGTACTGCCTTTCAAAAATATGCTTCAAAAACCCTAATAATTTACATGTATTCCAGGCATCTTTGAAATTTTCTTTCCTCATTCCCTGTTCAAATTGTTCCCTCTGTGAGTGCACTACCCCTCACTTAGTCAGGTCTCCCCCACGATACCATTGCATTACTTCCCGCCACGTGATCACTGATTTTGTTTCACTCTCAATGCTCTTTGAACTTTGCCCTCTTTCCTTCTACCCGACAGCCTCATTCCTTGCTTGTCTGCATCATTACTCCTGCTTCCTTCACCCTACAGCAATCAGAAATAGCATTCTGCAATAAAAAGATGTGCCATCTGCTGGCTGGAAGCTCTTGAGTGGCTGCACCATTGACCTCAGGATAAAGCACATGTGTCCCTAAAAAACGTATGGCCCATTTCTTCTCTAACTCAGGACTTATTCTCATTTCTTTCAATTCCAGAGACCTCAGCTCTAAGTCTTTCCCCATTGGATGCTCCTTTGACCCCACATCTAGGATTGGAGCCCTCTGTCCCTAGTCTTTGGGACAAACTTCCCGACACAACTTCTAGGAGGAAAGGTTTATTTTGACTCATGTTTTGGAAGTTTCCGTCAATGGTCAGCATGCTCAAAGGGGTGGAGGATCTGGCTGACAAAAGCTTCTCTTGTCATCGTGGTTGGGAAGCAGAGGGAAGGGTTGAGTCAGGGAGGAAGGTATATCCTTCCAGGTCATGATCTCAGTGACCTTCCCATCCCAGGTCATGGCCTCAGTGATCTTTCCATCCCAGGTTATGGCCTCAGTGACCTTTCTGTCTCAGGTCATGGCCTCAGTGACCTGCCTGTACCAGACCATGGCTTCAGTGACCTTCCTGTCACAGGTTAGGGCCTCAGTGACTGTCTTGTCATAGGTCATGGCCTCAGTGACCTGTCTGTCACAGGTCATATTCTTAGTGACCTTCCTGTCACAGGTCATACCCTCAGTGACCTTCCTGTCATAGATCACACCCTCAGTGACCTTCCTGTCACAGGTTATACCCTCAGTGACCTGCTTATTCCAAGCAGGCCAGTCCCCAATATCAAGTCCACTGTAGTCCCTCCATGACCCAGAAGCCCCATAGCTGCATCCATGGGTCTCGGGGAACATCTAAATCTAAACCATAACACCCTCATCTGAGTCCACACCAACCATTGCTTCCTCAGCATGAGACTTACCACACCACCTGTGGACATTGCCTGTCACTCTGTCACCCTCTCCTGCCACCTTATGCCTGGATAATCCATGGCACATAGTGCATATGCTTAGTAAGTACATATTGAACAAGGAAAAGTTCAACTCTGGAGGACAGAACAGAGTAAGATAAAGACGTCTTTCCACAGATTCCGTGGCTTGTTTCCCAAATTGTATTTGTCGGAATCCGCATGTGAAATAGCAGCATGGTGGCACTTATGAAGTGAACTTGTTACCTTAGGACCATGCCATTTACTGTTCCTCTCTTTAGTCCTTGTAACATGGGTGCACGAAAAGCAAACTGACATTGGATTCAGAATATCCTGGGTACTAGTTCTTCTGGTGTCATTTAGAGTGTGAAGCTAAACCAACTGTTGTACTTCCTGGAGCTCAGTTTCCCCCTTTGTTGTGTGGAAGCGACAACCCTGAAATTCGTGAGAGAGGTCTTACGTGACAACGTTTGACTTGGTGCCGAGCATGCAGTGAGGTATTCGGTAAATGTTGGTTTCAGGTCTTGCATGAATGAGAGGTAAGAGATCCAGGCATGTCATGTTATTAAGCTGCATCAGCCTCTTGCTCTTGAATTCAAGTCACCATATGTGGCAATTTACCAACCTTCTCTTGGATCCCTCATCTTACTTTAAAAAATAATCTGGTAACTATAAACAACTTAAATGCTCTCTCCCTCTCCCTCCCTCCGTCTCTTCAGTATCAGTCCATTTGTCATCTATTTCTCCTTTGTTCATCCATTCCTCCCTTTATATCTTACTTCACAGAAAACATACAAGGAGAGGAAAATATGTTTCCAAGTTAGTTTTTGCTGTGGTTGTTTTGTGTTGAATCTTGAACCAACTTCCTGTTTATAGTTACAGTGCATATTGAGACAAAGAAAGCCATGCATGTTATTCAATATAGAATTTCACAGTCGTCTCCTTTTTGAAATACTATCACACTTTTCTACCTCTTTTTGTTGTATCACATTTTATAGTTTCCTAAGACTTTCTACATCCATAAATATTTTTAAAATATGGAGCTTTATTTCTCTGTAGGAATATTCCGTAGTTAATCAACATATCTGTGGAACTCAGTATAATCAGTGGCAGGAAAAAACAGTCTTTTTTTGACCTCATGTCACTCCCTTTTGTATCAAGTCATTGGTCTCCATTTAATTAAGGTAATGAGTGTTGTGACAGGCCTGTCTGTGGACCTCGCGGTCTCATCAAGCGCCCTTGAAAGTGCAGTGACACTCGGCCACGGTGGAAATGAATGGCTGGCACACTGCTGCAGCGCTCTAATCTGTCTTCAAGAAAAGCACGGTGAGTTCCAGAATGACTGAAGTAGCACCGCCTGTCTGTCGCGGGGGCGGCCTCCAGTGGAGCCCGCTCATCTTATTTGAGCATTCATTTAGCAGGAGCGGATCGTATTTCTCTGCACTAGACCTTCCCTGGGTTGTAATCAGTAACGATTCTACAGGGCACCTTCTGGGCAGACTGCTCGTACACGAAGCCAGAACAAACAAAGGAAGACCTTTGGAGAATTGGTGCATGTGCTCATCTTGTCTGTCCTTTGTCAGAGGCAGTATGTTCCCTGAGAGAAAAGAACACAGACTAAAACTGGACGCTAATGATTCTGGAGGCACTTTTTACGAGTTTTCCAAGTATGATTTCAACGATATTCCATTGTCTCTCTGTCCCGGAGTGAGAGTGCATGGAGCGAGTTAGGAAATAGCTCTCTAGGTTCTGGCGTCCGTCCGTCCACACAGAAGCAGCTCCTTGCAAGCTGGTGGGAGCTGTATTTGTTCAGGTTGGTCCACCACCAGGGAACGCACAGGCATTCACCTCAGCCCAGCTGACCCTGCTAGATGTCTCTGGCTTCAGAGAAAGAAAGGCTTTGCATTTCTAGTTGCTTTTTAATGCTTTTGTAAACATTTAGGTCAGCCAGGTATCATGGCCCTAGCGTCAGTGAGATAGCTCAGCGCCTGCCTAGGCAAGTGCAGGAAATGGGATTCTATTCCCAGCACACCCCTATCCCCCCTCCCCCTCCAGGCCTCGCTGAGCTGGCTACCAAGACTGGGCCTTGTGGGGCACACCTGTAATCCCAGGACAGGGGTGGGGTGGGTAGAAAACAGGATGTACCATAAACATTTTAAAAAAGAAAAAGGGGGCCTGGATAATAGCTCAGTAGAATAACTGCTTGCCTGGCAAACACAAGGTCCTGAGTTCAATCCCCGGTACTGAAAAAAAAAATCATTATCTCATTTCCAAAGCATATTGGATGATGATTTTAGTTATATATTTTTTGTTGTTGTTGCTCCTATTCAGCTGTTAATGAGGAGAGGTGACAACATCATCCATTCTCTTTGCAATCATGATTTTGAGAAGAGCATTACTGTATCTTTCTGTGTTTAAATTCAAATACTTTCTCAACATCTTTCTAGATAACTGAAACAAACCCACTGGAATATCTAGTATCATTTTGCCTAGACTAATTCGTTGGTGATATTTGTAATACAACATTTAGGTATTTTATTTGCTAAATTCTATATTTTCACAAATAGTTTCTTTTTCAGTATGGCCAATGTTTTCTCTTATTTAATCCTGTTTTCAGTGTGTATCTTTATTTTAATGAAGCAGAAAGCCATGGCATGTTTGCAGGAAGAACTACACAGAACCACAAGTGAAAAATGGATGTTTTAAAATGAATTTGTACATTGTGAAGATTTTATCTGATTCTGGTGTTGCTACAGTATCATCCAGCACACCTTGAGTTCAACAAATATAATTATTTCTATTAAGATAAAGCTATGTACATTATTTTGCATTTGGAGAAAAAAATCCTAGAAGAATGTGAAAGCAAGTAAAGCTGCTAATTTATCTCCCAGCAGATAATTGCCTCTTCTAGCTATGTAAGGACCAGGTTTTTCTACTTGTCTCTTTTCTTTACCCTAGAGGATGAAAAATCAGGGAATATGGATCTCTAATGTTAGAGTATATTAGTGTATGGACCACGAGGGACATTGAGGTAAAATTGCTTTAATCATGCTGGCAGTGCAATTTATTACACGCAGAATTGATTTTAACAAGAAATGTGTGAACATTTTTCAGTTATCAGATTGCTTGATGGTTGCATTGGGGATGGACCAAAGGCCAAATCAGGCAAAAGGACCAATTGGATTCTGGGCTGTAGTCACAGAGGAATAGATTTTCATTTTTTTTGGAAGGAGATTTATTTATATTACATTATACTGAGGGCTTGTTGATGTGCTTGCTAGATTTTGCATTTCGGAGTTTAGTTTCTCAAGTGCAGACCACATCATCATCCTCTTTATTTCTTCGTGCAAGAAGGATAAGTTCAGAAAGCAGAGGCAAGTAGATATTGGGTAGGACAGAGGCAATGTGTATCTGCTATCCATAGCTGATATTGCTGCCTCACACATCCCCGTGATCTGGCTAGCTTGTTACGGAGATCTACTGTGGACAAGAATGGCAAGGGGGGAGGGCATTAGCTTGGAGCATGAGACTATCAGAGGTTGGGTCTTTGTGGGTTTCTTTTCATTTTCATGGTGTTTTTTATTCTTTGCTAGTTTTGAATCAGCAATATTAAAAAAGATCCACGAGAGAAGCCTCTGAGATTTCATTTGGAAGTGAGGAACATTATATGTGAATAGATGTATATTTGCATTGAAAATAATCAGCCCCTATACAGGACACATGACTTATCCTTTCTGGTTAATGAATTGCTAACTAGAATTCCAAATTTTCTTGGTTTGAATTCCAGCTCTTGCCAATAGTTATATCCACTTCAAAAGGCAGCTCAACCTCAGTCTCAACTGAGGTTGCTCTTCAATGGGAAACTTGACTCGTGACATTAGGACTGACAAGGATACCCAATGTGGAAATGGTTTAAAGTATATGAATGAGTTGTCATATTGAAATCAGACCATGTGGCTACGAAAATCCAAATTCAGCATCTGCGGATATATTTTTCAGATTTTATCCTACTTTTTAGAATAGAATCTATAGATATATTTATGTTTATTTGCTCAAATATGAGTTCAGTGGAATCTTCAATTTATTTCATGGTGCATTTTGTGTATCAAACCAAGCATGTATTACATGTACAGACAGCCAATATTTGGTTTTCTATTTGGGGTGGGCGTTGGGCTGGAGATCAAAGCTAGGATCTTTTCTATGCTAAACATGTGCTCTGCCACTGAGCGAGAGCCCAGGCTCTGGTTTGCTTTTAAGTGGCTTTTATGATTAGAAAAAGGCATAGCTAGGGCCCGAGTCAATTTTCAATTACCCACATATAGATTAGTCAGAGGGGAGGATACCTGAGGCAACTCCACTTTTTATCTTTTTCAAGACAATATTTTCTCCTCTGTTTCTTTTTCAATTTACTCTTTACATTTGGCTTAGTGGGATGAAAGGAAAAACTTTTTAAACATGTTAAATTAGTCTCACTTTTCTTGCTTTATTTTTCCTCAGGGACGGTAGAAGCCAAGAGATAAATCACATTTAGAAAGTCTCATGTCTGGAGTAAAGTTTAAGGCAGCAGCCGCCCGCGAAGAGTAGAGAAGCTGACCACAGAGGCGCAGGCTGCGGGTCCATGTCTCTGACGGTACTTTGTCTCCCTGGTTGCATCAGGCAGCCTTTGTGGTTTCATAGTTTCTCAAGGTTTACAGCTGTTCAGAAGATAAGCCCTGGCCGGGACAGCCCAAACAGGAGCTCAGAAGTGAGCTGGGGCTGGTGTCTGCTACTCATCGGACAATGCAGCTTGCCTAACATTTTCTTTAAAGAATGTGTCTCGCCCCTTCTTTCCACTTTCCCTGATCCTTTTTCCTTTTCCTTTTCATTGTTACACCCAGCCTGCTTCGTGTCATCTCATGCACATAAGAATCAGCTGATAAACACTGTGCTATAGCTGTCTGATCCTTGCTTACCATGCAGTTGTATGATTAAAACAAAGACTGAGTAAGTGGGAAGAGATGGAGAAACTGTGATCTCCTAAAGTTTTAGATTAAAAGACATTTCTGCATCATAATCCTCAAACCTTGCTGAGATGATTGTAGAATCTTGCTCCTGGGTGTGCCATGTCTGGTTGCTTGTGTCACTACTGTGGGTACTTCTAGAAAAGTCTATTTCTTGAGCGAAATCACTTGATGTTTATTGATTTATTAAGCTCTTCAGGGAATGGGCATTACATTAGAAGACCGCACAAGGACATTGCTTATTATGTTCAAAAATGGTAGTCCAGTTTGGGAAGTAAAAGGCTCTCTTCTTCTGGACAGGAGGGTGGACCTGAGGCTGTTTCTCCGGGGTCCGTGGAGGATCTGCCTGGCCTGACAGCACTGGCAGGCTCTGACCGCCTCTCCTAGTCTGTAGTACAGCAAAAGAAAGAATGGGATTTTTCCCCTCTCCTTCATGAAGCAGAGATTTGTGCTTGTTTTTTTCTCCGTCTTCTCTACATGCCGACACAATGTCTCGTATATTTTAGGCACTAAAGGTTTGCTTTCAAATGGGAAAATACTTGTTTTCTGTTCTTGCTCAGGATAACGTATTTATAGTTTCTGAATTTACTGTTTTTGAAAAATTTAATTTTGGTGGTATTCAAATTAAATCATGTTCTCTAATAGATACAGGAGCTTTAACAAGAAACCCAGATGTATGAGAAATATCCAGTTATATAATTAGAGCCAAAATATGGTGTGTATGTGTTACATCTTTCTGTTCATTATATGTGTCACAGATATTTTATTTTATTTTGTATTTATTTATTTTTAAATTTTTTGTTATTATTTTATTTATTTTTCCCCATATTTATTTATTTATTTATTTTGACATCAGTTATTTTAAAGAAAA
>NDGN011551210.1:0-14571 GCA_002564285.1 Tympanoctomys barrerae | reverse complement strand
AAACAATGGCACAAAATCTCAAAACAAGATTTTAGGAGAGTAACAATGCTTAGTACATTGTAACAGACATTATAAAGCATTATATTGTTACTTTATAAACATTGACTTTGTTGTTCTTAATCACTGTTGACTAAAATGTCACTTAAAATCACTTAAAATCATTCACTTATTGAAATGCAATTTGCTTAACCATTATATTTGACACATAGTAAAAAAAAAACCTTTGAGACAAGGATACTTGTTAGTACTGGAGCCTTTCTTATAAAAAAAAAAATCTAAGATGAAGCTTACTTTATTCTTCGCCCACTGCCAATATTCTCATGGAGGTAGCTCCTGGAATGGTTATCAAATGCCTTTCCTACTTGCATCAGCTCAATGCCAGCTAGAACCTTTAGGTAATTTTCAAGCCAAGTTTTTCCTTCCTGCTTGAAATGAGCATTTCCCACAGGTTGAATTAGACAATGGATTACTGAGTGAATTTATTTCATGTTGGAGGCTTTCCGGGGAAGAAAATGGACCAACACATAAATCTGTTTTCAAAGCAGCAAGTGCTTTATTGATCTCGGTTTGTTGAGGAAAAGACTCCCTAAGGCAAATCCTCTCCAGCAGCAGTCAGGTAGGAAGGTCCTTGGGAGCAGTGAAATGGTCAGTCAGCTCTCTGGAGGAGTAAGAATGGATTAGGGAAACTTATTGCCAAGCAAGGTAGTTGAAATGGGACTGTCTTTAAAATAAATATTTAATTGTAGAATTTCCCACCAAATCTTGCATAAGAAAGAAACTTGAAATTCCTTTGATACAAATAGTGTATTTCCGAATGAGTGGGTTAAGGTGATTTCTGGCCTATCCACTCTCCTGTGCAGCAGTAACCTTTGGGGCCGCATATAAAATCTGTGCTTGCTTTCACATATAACCTCTTCCTGTCATTGTATGTTCTAGCATTAACGTTTCTAACGCTCCTTAGCAAAATCTGGATGTAGGAGTATGGGAGGCAAGTGCTGCCCAGTGTCCTTGAGAAAGGATCAGCAAGGGTAGCCTAAGCCACAAACATCTAGGGTAGTCTGTGAAAATCTGAGCTTTCATGTTTCCTTGTCCTTTAGCTCAACAGGAGACTGAAATGGACCCTGGACTTGAGCACAAGGCTGCAATCCCTGTTCTGAAGGGAAATGGGTACTGTAGGTCTGGCTTTATATGAAATGTAGAGACCACAGGTCAGTGTTATGGGAGGAGCACATTACCTGCCAATGGATTGCAGGGCAGAATGAAAGAGAACTGAGGATGAGGAAGAATCACAGGCTGGACAGGCAAGAGGGGCCTGGCGAATTTGCAACAGTCAGAATACATTTACAAGAGCTCATGAAGCAGACATTGTGGTGAATATGTATGCATATCCCTTGATTTTCTTCCCCAATTCCTTGCAACAATTCTGCACCTTATGCCTATGTCAATGGTCCCCTCTTATCACCTGGGCAGTATTCCATCCTCTCCTAATGGATGCCCCAAACCATGGAAGTATGTAAGTGTTTTATCATACAGCAGTAAGCCAGAGACAGCTACTAAATGCATAACAAGGAGGCAGTGGGCACACAGTGGGCGCTTTGCACAAGGAAAGTTCCATGTCTTGGACAGCACATAGTAGGAAAGAACAAGCTTTTATTACATTATTCCAAAAAGGGAGCCATTTAAAACTTATGAATTGTTTATTTTTGGAATTTTCCATTTAACAATGTTGAACTGCCGTCGACCAGAGGTGACTGAAATTAGGCGAAGCAAAGTCACCGGTAAGGGGATACTACTGTGCTTTTGTTGCTTCAATTGTATATTTATTCACTGTGGTATTCTGAGAATCTGATAGAGAAGAACTGCTCAGGGAACTCTCATTTTGCAGACGAAGAAATCAAGAATATATAATTAGGCCAAGACCATGGATTAAACAGCCCACCCACCTGCTATTTTAATAAAACTATGACTGAAGTAATAAAAAATCAGGTATCTTAGAGTCCAAAAGCTACTGCTGTTGACTTACTTTTGCTATTGTTTTTTCATAGCTTTAGTGAATTAAAGTTTTGTTTCACAGTACCAAGATTCAAACCCAAGGCCAAGTGGATACTAGGCAAGTGATTTACCACTGAGCTACATCTCCATTCCTTTTAAATAAAATTCTGTTGAGGATATGACTTTAGTTTCTAATGCAGTAATTGGGAGGGAAGGCAGAGGGATTCAATCTCATGTGGCCACACGTGAGACAAATTCTTACAGAACACAGGAGTTGTGGTAATCATTGACAGTACGTGTAGAGAGCTAAAAGAAAGTTAGGAACTCAGAGACAGAATCAAACTACCCTGCAACTGGTCCTACAGCTACATCCTGTCCAGCTTTCTTGTATTGTGCTTATTCTGACCTGACAGGTTTCTAATCTTTTAAGGATGGCAAGTGCTTTTCTCTTTCTTTACAGGAAACATCAGATGTCCAAAGAAAGGACATATTGCTGGGAAGAGCAGCAACGGCTTTCTAAGCTAATGACTTATGTCTAAATTTGTGCCCCTGGCCCACTGCCTAGACAGTGGGGTGGTACCCTGGATTTTACACTACAGGCTCTGCAGTGACTTCTGTCTGGGCATCTCTTACAGCTGTGACAGGATGCTCTGTGCTGAGATGGCTAGTGGCAGGGTGTGCACATCTCTGCGGGAGTCCTGTGTGGGCACACTGTGGGGACGTGCCAGCAGGCACAGCAGTGACACATATGCTTGCAGCTTCTCAGGACTTTTCCTAATCCACCATCATTCGGCAGCTCCAGAAAGAGAATGCTGTTAAGTGCCCATGACTCAGTCAGTGCAGCCAAAGGCATTCTCCAGATGTGTGCAGCCTGCCCCAAAGTCATGGGCTTGTAGCTGCAGCAGTTCTGAGCCCTTGGCGTCTCAGAGGAGGACCACGCAGTAATAGGTCTCTCCTGGAAGGGCTTTCTTTTTGACAGCCAGAGAAATCTCCAAGCGTGTTCCTTTGTGGTGGATCTCGTTTTGCATCGAGATGTGGGAGGGAGATGTGAAGCTAAGTGTTACGCGCTCGAACAGGGGTTAGTACAAATGTGGCAGATAGTTGTTTCCATGGTTGGCTGCAATTTTAATCTCTCTTCTTGCTCCAGGGGCTGTGCTTATGTTGAGATTATAACACATGATAGCCTAACAAACTGGGAGCTTCTATTTTGGAGAAAAAAGTATAGACAGATAGCTATGATTTGGGCATGTACTTATTTTGGTTTCTTTTTTTTTGTGATCAATAATAACAGGACCTTGCAGGCATAAGGTTAATTATACAGAGGTGTACGAAGGTAGATAGGAATGTGTGAACCTAAATACTTACGTGGACATGAGTGTACTTTGACTTATGAACTTTCCTAAGGTAATAATAACCTGAACTGGAGAGGAGAGACTTCGGTGCTTTTGGAGAAAGGCATTTCAATAGCGTGACACTATTAACACAGTAAACTGTCTCCATAATTTTGTGTGGTCTTTATGGGTGACTTTTGGCCATCTTGCCCCTCTGATTGAATTTTTTTTTGAAAAGGACCAATGTAGTAAGAAAGAGTTTTGGGATCCTCTGCTTATAAAAGAATGATTTTTCTTTTTTATTTCTGAGCTGTTAAACTTGGGGGAAGAAATGAGAATATGTTTCTGATGTAATAGGAAGTTTCTGGCCATCAGTCACCCGAGCTCCTGCCACCGAGGTACTAGGGAACGTGGTTGAAACTCAGCTGGGTGACGATGGGTTTTCATGGCGCATTTCTTTCTTTCTTTCTTTCTTTTTTTTTTTTTTTGGTGCATTTCTGATGCTTTTGCTTTTCAAATAAATTCAAGCTGCCAGTAGCAGGGCCCTTTTCATCATGGTGCTGGACATTGTGGACAAAATAGTGAGCTGTAAAACAAACTGGAGAGTATGTTTTGGAAAGACAATTAATAACCCCTTTGGGAAGAAAAGGGTCATCAGAGAAGCTGAGCAAGTTATTTGTGAAGGAAAGAAGCAAGGTGTGCCGTGACCATGTGAGAAAATACAGTCTGTCCAGCAACCGAAAGTACCAGAATAAAATTTTAATGGGAAAATTGGGAAAGGTGGTAGAAATGATGATTGCCTGTTTTGAAAAATATCTGGTATATAGGAAGGGTTTCATAAATAGGTATGGTGAATAAAATTGGGCAAAATATTTCTGAAAGGGAACTTATTGTATGTATCGCAACTGTAAACTGTTCACTTCTATTGCTATGATAGCTCTATTTCTGGGAATGTTTTATGACTGATGTTTCCTACTTTTGTACTGCTAATTTGTCTGAGAATCTGATGAAAGTAATGAATCTTCTTTTGCAAACTGCAAATGTACAGTTGGGTTTTATAGAATTCCTTATGTTGTACAATGCTTACCTACTCAGTATTAGTAGTACACCACATCCAAGATACTGTTATTTTAAAAATAGGGTGGAACTGAGAAAACAAGATCTGTGAAACTCCATACTTTACATATTTCATACATAAAATCATAAAAATGAAGGACAAGGTACAATTTTACATTTACAATGGTGAACCAGCTAAGCAGAAGTAGTGATTTTCTTGTGCGTCCTTTGTGCCCATCCTCTGGGCTTCACTCCACCAGAGCCCTAGCTCCACCCACGGAGCTGGTGCCACTCCAGCCCCTTCTGGCCACAGGTCAAGCACCTGGGAAGGCATGGCTCTGTGATAGAAGAAAAAAAATCCCATCCCAAAAGGAAGCCAACTCCTCTCCTCCTTCCCGTCCCCTTCCTCCTCCTTATCCCCTTTCCTTCACCTCCTCTGCCCCTTCCCCTCCACTTTATCAGTCAGTCAGTCAGTCAGTCAGTCAGTCAGTCAGTCAGTCAGTCTGTCTGTCTGTCCGTCTCTGTGCTGGAGATTGAACCAGGGCTTGCTGCATGTTCACACCATCCTCTACCATTAAGCTACACCCCCCAATGCCGTGTAAAACTTTTCAGGAAATGAAGGCTGTGCAAGAGTCATGAGGACAATGACAGTGGGGACAAGGGGGTGAGGGAGATGGCTGTAAGCAGGGCTGCTGTATGCTGTCAGTGCTGCTCCAAAAGTGACTTTTAGGCTAAGGCAACATCCCCAGTTAGGTCAGTTTAGGAGGACTTCTCTTTATGAGGGTGAAATCACTAGATCCCGTGTCTTGCTGCTTTACTTCATGGTTTTTTTTTTTTTTTCCAGAACCAAGGATTGAACTCAGGCCCTTGTGCTTGCCAGAGAAGCACTTATTCTACTGAGCTATCTCCCTGGTCCCTTTACTTCATTTATTCACACGTAAAAAGAGCCTGTATAATTTTAAAATAGCTCCTGCCATGACTTCAGAATGTTTTAAGAAGTAATCTGAGCTCAGGGACTGTGGTTATATCCCCAGCACCACATGCTGAGCCAGCCCTGCCCCAGGGCATGCTGGGCCTGGGACTGAGTCTGTGTGTGGTGGTGCACTCCTCTAATCCCAGCACCAGGGAGGCTGAAAACAGGAGGATCACTATGAGTGCAAGTTGTGTAAAAAGATATTATCTGCCACAGTAAGGCTCACCCTAAAAAACAAACAAACAAGCAAACAAAAAAATAAGTAAGGAACAGCGTCAAGTCACAGGACACTGTATTTTCTCCCTGCCCACAGCTTTAGCTCTTGTTTCTTCAGTGGTCGCACCATCTCTGGCAAAGTCTTGTATCAGAATGTAGTTGGATCAGAGCCTTTCAAAACCTTGGTTCTTGCAGTCACAGGTGGGGCTTTGTCAGAGGCAGCTGGATCTAGAGTGCATGACAGAATGAGCGTGCGATGCTAGGATTAAGGGTGGGTGATTACCAAATCAGTCCACTGATGGGTTGGCACTGCCCTAATCCTGGTAGCCTGGATACAATACCAGGGACAGAAAGAGGCCTGTCTTATCCCTTGTGGCTTTGCTACCTTCTGCCTACTATGGACTCTTTCTCCTCTTTGATGCCTGTCTGCCATGCCACTCTGCCTTGGAGCCAGTGGATTAGGGACTAAAACATCTACAAACTGTGAGGTAAATAAGCCTTTCGCTCTTTAACTTTGAATATCAGGTATTTTGTTTCATCAATGAGAAAAAGTAACTAAGACAAGGTCCTTGTGTCAACACAAAGAGGTCTGGCCGGGGACATGGCTCAGAGGAATAAGTGCTTCCCTGGAAAGTGCAAGGGCCTGAGTTCAATCCCCGGTTCTGGCAAAAAAAAAAAATCAACACAAAGAGGTCTGAATTCAGATCCCATTTTGAATCTAGCAGGTATATGAGAAGTTAAGCTTTGATTCTGTGATCCAGTTCCTGCTCTCTGAATTGGGGCTGGAAATGGTGCTTTTCTCACAAAGATGCTGGGAGGATTTATGAGTTTATTCTTTAGGACTATAAATAGTTCCAGATAATTAGCACCTAGTAAATGCTTGGTGATGTTATTACATTTATATTATACATGACACCCATAAAATATTTAGGAGTCTTAACAAGTTTGTTGTAATATAATTTCCTGGTACCATAAAACTTTATTCTCTAAATTTCATTTTCGTTTCTAGTCCATTTCCTTTCTAATTAGATTATCGCTCAGTATAGGATTGGCTTCCAGTGAGAATGATTATGTTTTTGTTTTGTTTTGTTTTGCCTTGGTTTTATTTTTCTGTAGAGTCAAATAGTTCCTGTGGCTCTGGTTGAACTGGAGTTCCTGTCCAGATCTTTCACCTTAGTTTGATTTTCTTTTAGTAGAAGAGAGTAAGGGCCAGATAGAAGGATCAAAGTGAGATAAGCTGGCCACCCTGAGTACAAAATGTAAACATGTAGGTCCAAGTGACCAAGAGTAATCAAGACTTGGGAAGAAACCTGTGTCCCACTTGATTCTGACCCTGAGTGGTTCTCAGGAGCCAAGGACTGAGGAGCAGGGACTATGCCCTTGGCATGAACGTGAGTGTTATCTTCACAGACATGAGGCTACAGCAGCACCAGCATCAAGTGCCTACCACGCCTGGATGGAAAAACTCAGGGGGTCCAGATAGGACAGACTGTGAGACTTAAGGAATGTTTCCTTGGGACCCTTCAAATAGCTGGCATTCTCTTCCTGATGAAGTTGAGATGATAGACATGGAAATGATAGGAGATGTTTGCACCAATTGAAATGGCAGGAGATTATTAACATTGAGAGTTACAGTATTTTTATAACCACTGGCTGGTGTGGGGAGTTTTATGTTTCATGAGCAAGAAGGTATTGAATTGTGGGTCTCAACCTATAAGCAGGTAGAATTTCCTATGCAGTTTGAAACTAAGATAGTATCATCCAACTGTATTTTTTTTTTGTCTAGACCAAAATCTAATAGAGGGATCAAATACATTTTTAGAATCACTATCTTTGGATCTCTTTTTCAAATCCAGGCTTGCAACCTGAGGAATAAATTATCTGGTTTTTGGAGAATGGTTGAGAGTAAGAGTGGATTCAACTGCTTTACAGATAATTTAAATTGTGTTTTTATTTCATGCACTTTCTAAAAGAAAATTAAAGTACATGAAGAAGAAATTAAGCTTTTTCCCTAGCTAAATCTACCTATATCCTCACTTTAAGCCTCTATAGAGTGAAAACTATTGGAGGGATATCGTGAGCCTCCTCTGCACACAGAGCCATTTCTAGTGGAGGAAGGCCAAAGTTTCAGCAATCACTAATGCAAGAAACCATTGGAGAGAGTGCATTTTAAGAAGTTAGTGGTGTTGTCTTTGTATTAAGAATAAGATTTGTTGAGAAAATAACTTATTTTCTACTGAATATTTTTGTTAAAGATGAGCACATATTGCCTCTTAGGCTATGGTTCCTGGGAGTTAGTGGAATCTGTGGTAGGCTCCAAGAGCTATGTTTTCCTTTAGCCCTGGATTGAGTTCCTACCAGCAGGGAGTAGGGTGACTGCTCATAAGTAGGCAAGGTCAAGTTTGATTTGAGCTGGGAGTATTTGAGCAGGAAGTGAAAGGCTTTCTATCACCGAACGGTCACAACCACTTCAGCTGTAGGTAGGAGACAGTGATGGAGACTGAAGGAGAAGCCCATGGGAAGTGGTCCAGGAGAGCTAATCTATGAGAGAAGGCACTGGGGTGACCAGGCACATCTTGGCTTGAGACCTTTGCTGTTTAGTTGAGGTGCCCTGCTAGGTTCCTGAAACTCATCACTGTGGCTGTGTGCCCAAAGAAATATTTCCTTCTCATTTACCTGCAAGGTCCACCTTTCTCTTCGTTGGGGAGCCTACCTGAGGTGTTTCCTATTTGCTAACCTGTGAGTATATTCAAGTTTTGTGCAAAGATCTCCTGAAAGTAAGACATTGTTGTGTCCCGTGTAGTAAAGCCCTGGCAAGACAGAAACTTGGCTGCAGCAACCCAGCAGAACCACTGAAACAAACAGAACACCAGCAGTCGCTAAGCTTCTATGTCTCTTTAGTTTTCTTTAATCAATCACTAGCAAAAATGAAGTGTGAAAAGATCTTCAAATATTAGGCGGGCTATAGTTCAGATTTAGCAGCATCTGTTTTATCAACACATTTTATCAGTATTTGATTAATTGAAATTAGTAGTAATAGTTAATTATTATCATTCATCATTACAAATAGATCAGGGTCAGAAAGGAAAAGAAACCCTTCATAGGAAACTAGCCCGAATGATGAGAGATTTGAAAAGTTGTGATGTTGCCGTGCCTTTTGAATATTGTAATTTTTCATTTAGACCAAAATCTAATGATAGGATCGAATGGTTTTTCAGGATCATCCTGAATTGTTGGAAACAATACTCTCCTAAGGCTGAACCTAAGGAGCAGGAGAATTCATCCATTCTTTATTCATTTAATATTTGCTGAGCTGAAGTACTGTTTTGTAACTAGGCTGTTGATGTGATCTACATGTCTATATTCTACTTTACATTCTAACATGGGCTACTATGAATTCCAAGATATTTGTATACTTGGAAAAAATTAGAGAAATGTGTAAGCTCAAAGAAAGGGTCCTAGTGGATGGGGACAGTGAGGCTGCTTCCCAGGTAAGGATTTGATGGATTGTGCCCTAAGAAAATGATGGGCACAAGGACTTCCTGTTCCCTCCATGTGACTTGATGGGAAAGGAAAATCAAGTCTGGCTTTCCAGTTTGTATCTCTTCAAAGATTTCACGGGGCTGGGGAGATAGTTGGGAGGCCTGAGCACCGGCCTGGTGAGTACAAGGACCCAGGTTCTATCCCAGGTACTGCATGTCGTGCCAGCCCAGAAGACGGGCATGGCAGTGCACATCTGTAATTCCAACACTGGGGAGGCTGAGACAGGAGAATCACTACAAGGCTGGGCACAAGTGGCAGACATTCATGTCTTGTCTTTAAAGTAGAAAGGAAACTGTGCTGGGGAAGGGAGAACAGGTGGAGGCACAATGGTAGATCCCACTCCCCCGCCCCAAACCAGGGATCAACTGAGCCGGCTCTGCCACGGCAGACTTTGCACTCTCCCTGGACAATGCACTAACCCCTGAGTCCTTGTCACTCTTACAGTGCTTAACACCTCAGCACCCTTGGAGCACAAGTGAGGGGAGAGCAGGAGATCCCCCAGGCATACACAAATACTGGGGAAGATCCACACAGAGTCAGTGTACAGACTCAGGGGAGATTTTTACATAAACATTATTCAGCTTCGTTAGGAGCCACTTCCTGAAAGAATGAAAATAAAGGTCTTTTAAAAAAGCATCTCTTTTCTTGGCTTCAATCCATGAGTTATGCTTTCTGTGTCTTTGCTTTGGGTGTGTGAGGCCCTGAAATAGGGAAGGGGCCCCCTGAGAGTCAGACAGCCCCGCCAGCTACAGACTGGGTGTTTCCTGTGCTTCCCCTCCTGGTATAGAACCATTCCTTCTGATGTCATCACAGGGTCTCATCTTGCATTGCTGGGCTGCATTTTCTGCATACCCAGGCTGATGGGCTCTGGGGTGGTCAGTTACAGTTCTTTGCTTATCATGGTGAAAAAGAGAAAAGCACTTCTGAATCTATCTACTAAACAGTGATCACATGCTTGTCCTACTTACTGGCTTATAAATAATGTGCTACTGGCACCTGAAGTGAGAAATTAAGACTCCTCTCCATACCACCAAGCAGGTGCTTCTTGAAAAACAATGGAGAAGCTTTGGGCTCTCCCTTAATCCATCGTGATTGGAGCCCTGTTCTCCAGTGAAAATGCGCTTGCACTGCAAATCAGAGTATGCTGAAGTGGTTGTGTGTCTCAGGACATTCTGGGAATCTGATTCATCCTTTATTCTTATTTTCCAAACATTATCAGAAAAGAAAGCTTTATTTTCTTAAGAACACACTCTTCAGCAATGACTTTTAACCAGATGCCCTAAAAAGCTACAGTACATTAGCTTCCACATTATAAGTGCTTGTGTTTGTCTTTTTAAATTATCACTTTGATTTCTTAGAAGATGTCTAGTAGGAAACACATAGGAATTTTTTTCCAGTGTGATAATTTTAATAATGGACAGAAGTAATGACAATATTATCAAATAGTCACAATGTTTCCTTGGGCCAGCTCCCCACTTAATAGCAGAAAATCCATGGTCCCAAGATGACTTTAAGAATATAAAAAGATAATGAGGCTTAGTCATTAGCATTACTTTCACATCATTCACTCAGTTCTTCTGTGTAAACACAGTAGAACATGACACTGGGAGCTCCGGCGAGCTTACGGCTTTTATTGCTGCAGGTGGTCCTTCAGAAGAGCTGCTGCTTTGGTGCCTGAAGCATAAGTTCACCTGCTGTGTCTCCACCTAAATGCATGGACACACACACACACACACACACACACACACACACATACACACACACCATAAAGAGTGGGATTTGTCATCTACCACTATCATAGTCTGACGTAATCATCACGAGAGGGTAGATTTTGATTACAAATATGTCTTTGGCTAAGTGTATTTTAAAAAGAAGTTTGCCTTTCAGCGTATGAACATTGGTTAGTCAACAATACGTGCTCATAAGGTTTTTAATTTTTCATTTGAACTGAGCTCAAGGAAGGTATCTATATCATTTTTCCTTTTAATTTTTTAGAGTAAGATAATTTCCAATACGAAAATGTTTGAGCATCTTGATACTACCATACAGCCTTGTGCCTAATTTTTCCAAACAGGTATTGCCTGTCATTTACATTCTCTGTGTGTATGTACATCTGTCCTTACTCTTCTGTGTCACACACATTATTTTTCTAGTTGTTTCATAGCAAACTGTAGTCATGCTACTCTATAGCATTCTGAGAAACTAGGATATTCTCTTAACCATAAAACAAGTAGCAAATTAGTATCAGAAAATCAGAAAATTAGTATCTGTCTAGCATGATTACCTAATCTACAGCTCTTATTCATATTTTGACAATTGCATGTGTGTCCTTTATAGGAAAAGAAAAATAAATGATGGTTAGGACCCAATCGAGGATAGCATCCTTGGTTTGATTTGTGTCTTTTAATCTGAAGAAGATTCTCCTCCTTTGTCTGTCTGTCTTCACACTGCTTGAAATGTATATACAACTCCTCCCTGTTTGGATGTGTCTAGTTTTCTCAAGGGGTCAGCTTCAAGGTATTGGCAGATTGCATCCTTCCCAGCCTCTGCTGCTCTATCACCAGCCTATTATGCGTTCTGTTAGGTCTCATCACTGAAAATGCATTATTTCCCTCTTGTGAGTTAATGCTGTTTGTGGGAAGCCACTTCGCAGTTGTACCATTTTCCAGGTTCTCATCAGACTGTTCATTTCCAGTTTTAGCATCTGTCAATATTTCCTGTTCAAAACACATACTACAAAGGTGGATTGCCAATGGTGAATTTTTAACCTCCTCATCTCTTTTACCTTGAATTATTTCTACTCTAAGAACTTTTCTTTGTCCTCCATTTATTTATTAGTGTACCAGCATGACTCATGGATTCTTACTTTTTGGTTGGAATGGTTACTCTCATCATGAATTTTGATGGGGAAATTGCACCCAGCCTGGCCAACAGGAATTCCCCTCTGTCCTTTGGACATGGTTCTGCATTCAGAGCATCTTCCTGCTTTCTGGCATAGCATGGTATCCGATAACATCTCATATTTTTCATGTACCAGCCTTGGAATCCACTATTTCCAAAGAAAGCTGGTTTCTTTCAAAGGACAATGGTATTTCAAAACCAGTATCTTAGTTTTAGGTGTGCTTGCTTCTCCTGACCTTTCACTGTTCACAGGGCGTTGGGCAAATCTAAGAAAAATATTGATGTATGTGTACATAAACATCTACACAAATCTACCTGTGCATTGATATCAAGCTTATCTGTGGAAATACACTGCAGACTTGTTTTAATTATTGCAAATCCACTCTTACATTCCAAGGTTCTTTCTAGTCATCCACTTTTCCATGTCTGTCATTCCCTTCTCCAGTGAGAAAGCTGGTTATCATCATTTACAATACAGCTACTCTTTAATTCCTTTAATGTACATGAAGTAAGACCTTTGAAAATCTACACCACATTAAAAAGCAAGTCAGTGAATACAGTTTAGTGTTTGTTTCTAGTTTTTCTTTCTTTAGCCTGAGTAAATAAGATCCAAATACTGCATTAAATAAACTAGTCTTCATATTTATTTTACTCATGTGTAAATAACATGTTAGATGAAGGTAGAATAATTTATTAAACTGTTCTCTTTTGTATGCACATGTAGGTTTTCATCTATTTTACAATTAACAATGATACTTGTATCAATAGTTTTATGTTATATGATTTTATATTAATACAGTATATCTTCAGGCTAAAGTTTGAGGTATGGCATTGCTAAGTTAAAGGGGATGTAAAATTTTGTTTTACATTAAAAATTGTCTTTAAAAGTACTGTTTAAACTTGCAATTCAACTAGAAGTATTAGCCAAACATTTCTGTTTCTCCACAATCTTGCCATAAGAGAAAATTAACGTTTCCATTTTCAACAACCTTATAGGTCACAAGGGTATGCTAGTGGAGTTTTAATTTATGATCCTCTGGGGGCTGGGGAAATGGCTCAGTGGAATAAAGTACTTCCCTGGCAAGCGCAAGGGCCTGAGTTCAATCCCTGGTTCCGGAAAAAAAAAATTACGATCCTTTAATTTTGTATTTCTTTAAGTAAGAATAAATTGTGTAAGTCATACTATAGAGGTTCAAGATAATTTTCTACAAAACAGTATTCTACTTGGTCACATATTTTAAAATATATACCAAATAGAAACTGGGTGTGGTGGCACACCTGTAATCCTAGCACATCGGAGGCTGAGACAGGAGGATCACTGCAAGTCTGAAACCAGCCTGGAGGCTACAAAAGTGAGCACATGGCCAGTTTGAACTGCATAGTGAGATCCTGTCTCAAAAATAAATAAATAAATAAACAAATATATGTGTATATGTGTATATCGATCAAAAATTTTAATAGTTGCATAAGCTATAATATCTAGTATATTTTGTATAACAGAACTTTAAGAAATTTGTTACATGGCTATTTTAGAGATAGCCAGTATACTCTAAATACCAAGCTGGTACCTCTTTAGAAATATAACATGAATTAACTTCTTTTTAATAATCATAAATTTCATAATGTTCCTTTTTTTCTTGAACTTTAATAGTTCCCTAATTTCCCCACAAAATAGCATACCAACATAGGTTTATATTTAAAATCCTCCTGCAGGAGGCCCAGTAGAAAAGGATTTTTTTTTGAGAATTTAAAATGAGCCTTTAATACTGAGCTGGAGGCCTTTCTGACTTCTACTCATGCAGGAGAGAAAACAGAGAACCATGCTGAGTGGCAGAAAACAGGGTTTTTAAACAGAAACTACTCTCTACTTACACGTATACATATTTTAAAATTAATCATGTATAACCTACCAATGCATATAAGCACAATTCACAGGTTAACTTGACAATAGATTGAGTACAATATCCAGATAAATCATTAGCTACATTCCTACAAGGATTGATAGGCAGTCAGGCCTAAACTTAATTATCACCTAGTATATAGGGGCTGATTGTCTTGGGCACATATACATCAACATGAATCACTCTGACTTAGGTTACTACAGTCTAACACATTCTGAGGTTATTAACCTTTAATCTACACAAATACTATGTCCTGTTTGCTACTATTCTTGATGTTTCCTTGTATAAATGACCTGGTACTGGCCTCGGATGTATTCTCCTGTTTCTCCTAGCTCTATTGGGCCCTGTTTCCTAAATTGTTTAACTAAATGTGTTCAACAAAAAACCCAGGCCATCAAGTTAATGGCACTTGGAGCGCAACACCAGCCCTTAAAAGTAACTGAGGAACCAGTGATTTGATTCCCACATAAAACCAGTGGGGAATGTAATGGGTTACTTGGATTTTGAACTCACTGAGGTCATTTTTTGCAAATTAGTAACAGGGTGCTCAAGACCACTCATTAGCTTAAAAATTACAGCTGTAAGCCCCCATGTCAGGAGAATTCCTCTTAGGATTGATGAGTTCTTTTTATAACTAGTTTTTTTTTTTTTTTTTTTT
>NDGN011551200.1:0-18992 GCA_002564285.1 Tympanoctomys barrerae | reverse complement strand
CTTTAAGTGGCTGCTTCAACAAAGCAGTCAGGCTCAAATTGCTGTGGTTCGATCCCCACAACTCCAGTGAGCCAAACCAACCCTGAAGGCTTTCGGAGCGCAAAAAAAAAAAAAAAAAAAAATCCTTATTAAATGGACAGCTTGTAGGAGTTCTTTATTTATAGGGGTTGTTCTTTATTTTCTGCTGGTGACTGTAAGTATTGCATATATTAAAAGACATACAACTCTGCATTCAAAATAATGGATTGAATAATATAAACATATAAATTATCCTTGCCGGTTATTTCAGGCAGGTACAATAAATAAAGAATAATACCTGTATCTGTCATTTTCCCAACATGAGACCTCGCTTTACAATTAAATGATACTTTTGATCTTTACTTGACACAAATGAAAGTCTGGGGACCACTTTAAGGAGAAAACGAGTTCTATTGCTATGTGAGGAGGAGTTAACATTTCTCTTGTTAAATGAGACATAGAGGGGAACACAGAAGGAAGCGAAGTGGCAACAATGATGTCATCTCTGCCTGACATATGGAGGCTTGGGAACTGCCTAAATGCAAAGTTATTGAAGTCTGCTCACTATTACAAAAATCAGTAACTCTTATGTAAGAGATCTGGACCACGCTGCCAGATGTAGGACTGAATTTCTGGATACTGGCCCCTTGTAACAACTGAACTGCCTAAATTCTTCTGCTGTGCTTGTTCAGCTCAACTTTGAGAAGTTTTATTGTGTCACTTATTTTTATTTATTACCCCACAAGGAAGTAAAGATGACATTCAAAAATGAGGCTTGGGCCCTAGTCTCTGTCTGTTTGCTTCTTGAAATTAGTGAAAACATGTCTCTGCTGTACCAGACACCAATCCCAAGATTCCTGTAGTCAAAGTTTTATGGTATTAGTGTGATTTTTTTAAAACAACAGTTGTTTTGTTTGGTTGGTTTTTTTAATACCAGGGATCCAACTCAGACCTGGAAACTTAAATTTCTTGCAGGTAAGTCACTTTGACTATGGTCAAATGACTTCAGAGTTTTAACTTCAGAGATGCTGAGAGAAAGCATTGAGAGGCTGGCATCTAGCTTTACCTACAATGTTCACTTTGAAGAAACATTTGCTGCATTTGGTTTTGGGAAAAAAAATGGTTTGCAGGTTATGTGTGAGTCTTTGGTTAAGCACCAGTTCTACAGAGGGTCTTCAGCTGGCCCTGCCCTTCATTTGTGCTCTGGTGAATTTCATATGAGTGCATAAGCATTGTGCTTCCTGTTGTTCCATCAGTAAGAGTTTCTTTTTCCTTTCTTGGACCAGCTATAAGCTGAGGAGGGTAAAAGATACTTTGTGTATTTGGGAGAAGAAGATGGGAAAAAGAGGGGAATTCTGTCAAAGAGGTTGGTTAAAAACTGAGTTACTCAAATATAAAGTTTCCTGCCAGAGTAAATTCTGGGAACCGTATCCAATTAATGCATAGTACCTATGAGAAGTAGAATGCATTGAGAGGTGATCTCAAACTTCTGACTGTGGAAACCCCTGTTAATATTTTCCAGTGTATCTTAGGGGCTAAATATTCTACTAAGTATATTTTGCAAAGTGCATGTATAACTAATAGCAAAGAGAATCTGACATATCTAAAATATATAGTGTTGATTGTTCTGAACAATGCGAGACCTCACTTTCCAATTGAATACTTTTGATCTTTAGTGCCCCAGAGCTGGGATTTTGCAAGGAGTGACCAAAGTGCTGTTTGCCAAGCAATCAGAACACACAGCCTGGTTTTTCGTGAATTAGGTTTTTCAAATTGGGATTTAGCAATAACAGCAGTAATTCCCAGGGCTATGTCAAGATTCTGGTAATGATATGGTATCTTTTTTAATGTGTGGAAAAAATAAGATGATTAAGGCAGATTTTCTATGTGTTAAATTATTTCCCATGTTTGAGAAGAAAAATGTCAAAAATGGTAAATTAGCAACTAGTGTTTGTTGAGAATGGCATGTCCATTGTGTAAGTAGGTTTTCCACCCTAGCTAAACTGAGCTGTATAAATTATATATGAATTCTAACAACTTGAATAAATGCAGAGTTCTGTCTTTTAGCACATGTATTTCTGCTACATCTTCTTTTTGACATGCATGTTGACTCAGTGGATTAGCTTTAATTTCAACTGACGAGACTGCATATCAATAGGATTTTGTTCAAGTTAAAATAGATTATAAATGATTTCTACAAAAAAGATGTTGGCTTGTTATTTATCATTGTTTCACTGTATCTCAAATATAAGTGCTCATTACTTATATGTAATTACAAATTTAAACTGTCTTAGGGAAGTGTCAGTTTTTAACAGGTCCCCTGAGCCATCAGCCAAAGAATCTGTAATCTGCTAGTATGCTAGTCTAAAATGATCTTGTGTACAACAACATTATACCCATATATATTTAGTTTTTTTTTTTTTTTNTGCCAGTCAAGCGCTTATCCTACTGAGCCATCTCCCCGGCCCCCCATATTTAGTTATTAAAGCACAGAATAAGCTTTGCATTTTTACTGAAAGTGAATAAGTACTTATATGTTAATAATTTATTATTATACATGGTTCCTTGTTGCAAATAATTAAAATCTTGATTAATGACTTCAATTTACTGCCCCTTAGAGTGCATGAGTATATTGTTCTTAATTTGACAAAAATAAGTATTTTTCTGAGTCCTATTTGTCGGGGAAAACACACACTAGTAAACAGTTATTACTTTAATGAATATATTTGTGAAATTGCATGGCACTTATTTTTAAATGTATTCTTCAATCAAGTTATTAGAGGATAATTCACAAACCTTAAAGTTATGATTTTAAAGTGGAAATTTTAAATTATTATATTCATGGAGCTGTGCAAGGATCATCATTGTTTACTTTTAGAGTAGCATATTTTCATCACTCTTAGAAAAAGCTGCAGACCTACTAGCCATCAGGCAGACTCACCCTCCTCCCCTGAAAGCCACACACCCCAGCTTTCCCATCTGTGCTCGTGCCTTAGTAGGGCGGTCCTTGCAAAGAGAAGCACATCACATGTGACCTTTGCATCTAGCATGCTCGGATTAGCATAATGTTTTTAAAGTAGTCCTCTGTAGTAGCAGGGACCAGTGTTTTATTCTTTTCTATGGCCAAATATTGATTATATTGGTATTCCATATTTTATTTATACACCTGCTAGTTGATGGACATGTGGTCCCTATCTTTTGGTTATTATGGATGAATCATCTATGAACATTTGCATTTTATGATGTGTTTGCATGTGCTTACTGTTATTTTAGGCTATATGTAGAATTGTTAGATCATGTAGGAATTATACTTTTAACATTTAACATTTTGAACACTTGTAAGTTTTCCACAGTGCCCATGTCATTTTACCACTCTGGTTTTTTTGTTTTGTTTTTAATGTGGTTGGACCAATTTCTCTGTATCTTCATGACCACATGTTCTTAACTGTCTTCTTATATTAATCTTCCTGTTGGAGTGAACTGGCACTGCCTTGTGGCTATGTACATTGTGTTTCCTTAGTGACTGATGACGTTGATCAGATGTTCATATGCTTGACCATATTGGCCATTTATGCATTTTGAAGAAAAATCTTTTCAAATTCTTTGCCCATTTCAAACTTAAATTGTCTTTTTGCTGTCGAGTTATAAGACTTTTTAAAATATTGTGAACAAAACCCATTAGGAGATAGATGATTTCAAAATAGTTGCCTCATTTAGAGAGATGTCTTTCTATAAAAATATACTTTATTTATTTATTTTTATTTTTTATCTTTTATTTTTGGCAGAACAGAGGATTGAACTCAGCCCCTTGCACTTGCCAGGGAAGCATTTATTCTACTGAGCCATCGCCCTGGACCCTAATTATAAATTTATATGTTTAGTGTTATCCCTAAAATCCAATGTATGGGGAAGGGGATGTAAAAATTATTACAGATGTGATATATACATATAACTAACCCCAAGGAATATAAATGTTGTGTATTGTCAGTTAATTTCTTACATAATATAAAGCTGTGTTCTAAATCCAATTATTTTGCCCATATGCATATTATTATCCCATTTTTCCCCTTTGAACTGTCTTAGCACCATGATACAAAACCAAATGATGACAACGTGAGATATTATCTTTAGACTCTCAGTTCTATTTCACTGATCTTGGTATCTATCAATATGCCCATACTAAGGGCTGGCCAGATAGATCAGCAGACTGAAGCACCTGCTTTGGCAAAGCACAGCTGCCAGAGTTTGATCCCCGATGTGCCATGCTGGCCCCACTTCTGGGGCACTGAGAGGGCAATTGAGACCGGGTGTGATGGCGCATGCCTGTAATCCCAGTGCTTGGGAGGCTGACCACAGGAGACTCACATTGAGTCCGATCTGCATAGTTAGACCCTGAACACCCTGTCCTAAATTCATTTAAAAAAATGCCCATAGTATAATCCTTGATTATTGCAATCTCTTAACAAGATTTGCAAACATCAACAGTGAATCCTTTAACGTTTTTATTTTTTTTTCAAGACTTTTGAGACTTTTGTTCACTTTTCATTACAAACTTTAGAATCAATTTATTAATTTTAGCAAAGAGGCTAGTTGATGTTTTCAAAAGATTACATTGAATCTGCACATAAATTTGAGAACTATTAACATCAATACAATAGCAAGTCTTCTGATTTATGAATATTTAAATGTCATTCCAATTATTTAGTTTTTTTATGTTTACTTTTATTAATTTTATTGAGAAACAAATAGCATTGAGACAATTTCAAAACTGATTAATAGGACAGTTTCAATAATTAATACATTGCATATTGCTGTCTTCCTAGTGATTATTCATAGTACAAAATGCAGACATGATATACTGTCCAAACACTATTAGTACAACTCTTTCTTTTTCAGTAACATGTTGTTACACAGTGGGAAACTCATGTGTTTGTGAAATTAACTTCTAAGTGCTTTCTATTTGAAGGTAATTTTTATGAAGTTACAGTATATTATTCATATATATGGATCCTGCTTTGGTGGGTTCAACGAACTGCAGATTTAAAATATGTGGAAAAATAGGTATGCTATTGAATGTTTCCGTTCCGTAATTATTGCATGAACAATGCAGTATAGATTTATAATTTCCTTGTTGTGCATATTATGAATAATCTAGAGGTGATTTAAATTATACAGATATGCATAGGGTATATGAAAATATGATACCATTTTATGAAAAAAATTGAGCATATTTAAAATTTTTTGGCATCTGTGGGAATTATTGAATTTTCTAGGAATTCTGAGATGTAATTTTTTTGCTTAAGCGTTTCCACCTCTCCACTTACATTACCCATCTGTTTTTGAAAGTTACTTATTATTTTAAGAATTTTTTTAGAAATTTTAGCATGATCACACCTAAGGTTTTTTGTTTGTTTGTTTGTTTGTTTGTTTTTATTTTTACAGTACCTCCAAATTTTCTGCTATTTGTCATTCTGATTCTGGTGCTGACTTTGTTTTGCTAAGCTGTTTTCACCTTTTATTGTGCTTTGTAATTCTGTTTGAAAGCTAGAGCTAACTAAGAAAATTTTACTTTTATATAAGGTTTATGTTCATCTGTCAGAAGTTTGGCTGTGTTTATTTGTTGTAGTTATTGTGTCAGAATAAAACTCTCATTGTTCTCCTTTATCTTTTATCATTGGCCTCTACCCTCTTTTATTTTATTTTTTTTTAAGTTTGAAGAAACTTTATTGGGGATAAAGACAAAATTTTCAACAAATAACACTGGAATATATGCAAAAAATTAAGTTCATGTTATATGTAACATAAATATGTCAATATGAAGGATATAAATAAATTTTAGAAACTTTTTCTCTAGTTTTGTGAGATGAGCTAAACATATTTTGAATGGATTACTAAGTCTGTAAGTCTGTATAACCACTTTGGGAGTGTGGACTTTTGGACTATGTTGGGTCTTTCTATCCTTGGTCAAGGGATATTCTTACATTTTCTAAGATCTTACTTGATCTCAGAGTATTATAATTTTCTTTTCTTATTTTTAATTAATTATATTGAGAAAGAAATAGCAGTGAAACAATTTGAAAACAAGTTAGTAGGACAGTTACAATAATTAATACCTTGCATATTGTTGTCTTCATAGTTATTCATAATATGAGCCTGTTTTAAAAATGGGTTTAGATCTTGCAGTTTCTGCAACTAAAGTCCCCTCTTGTTAGATGTGAGCCCCATTGATATGGTCATAAGCCTTGACCAAAAAAGAAGCATTCTTTAACCCTCCAGTTACATTTTAGTTTTAGTGAATGTGTGTCTTGGGGTTGTGACCTTCTCAGTTTTCTCTTCTCTCTTAGGTAGATGAAGGTTAGAATATTTTCTTCTTTCTTCACCCTCGTATCCTAACAGTGCTACTGAAGGGACAATTTGTGAAAGCGAGTCCTGTTATCCCCAAGAGGAATAATGGAGCCATTATGCAGATCCCCTTTGATTTTCCATGCCAGTTGCTAGCACTGGTAGTGGCTGCTTCTATTCTTGGGAAGCTCTGTATTCGACTGTGTCTTCACTTTCTGTGGTGGTGCTATGCGTTTTAGATTGTCTGGTAGAACTAAGATCTATTAATATTCAGTTCATTGAGTTTTTCTTAAAAAAATAAAGTTAGAAAAGAGATGACAGCTTTGAAGTTCTTTACATGTTGGAATGGAAAGTAGTAGTCCTGTTTGGAATTTTCTTCTTTTATTTCCAGATTTTTCATTGCTGGTGTATAAAAATGAAAGTGATTTGTGTATAGTAACCTTAAATAAGCAAACTTTTAGCTTCCTTTAATTAGTTCTAAAAGGTGTGTGTGTGTGTGTGTGTGTGTGTATGTGCATACACGCGTGTGTGTGTGTTGGTTTACATAAAAGATGCAGTCATTTCCATATAAAGATGATTTTATGGGCTGGGGAGATAGCTTAGCGGCCCAAGCGCCTCCCTGACAAGCACAAGGACCCAGATTTGATCCCTGGTACCACATGCCATGCCAGCTCCAGAACCCAGGGGGAACCATGCCAGCCAACAAAACCAGGGTGGTGGCCTGTAATCCCGGTGCTGGGAGGCTGAGAGAGCAGGATCACCATGAGTCTGAGCTGCATAGTGAAATCCTGTACCAAATAAATAAAGAGATTGTAAACTAAAAGTGATTTTTGTTTTTCTTTCCAGTCTGGTTATCTTTTATTTCTTTTCTTGATTAGTTTTCCTAGATATAAAATATATTACAAGATTGAATAAATAAAACAAATGCAAAGCTAATAACTCCTTACTCCTGATCTTAAAAAGACAGCCTTCCATTGTACCACCAAATTTGATAATGTGGATTTTTCACGCTGGTTTCAATCCAAAACATTGCAAAAGAACAAAAAAATTAAGGAGAAATTGACCAATTCCAAATTAAGCAAAACTAAAAGGTCCCATTGCCTAATAATAAATTAGTCTTAAATGCATACATACATACATATAAACTTGATTCTTGAGGAAAATAACAGTGAACACAAAGCCAAATATGTATATGCAAAACAAAGAACACTGGTTTACATATATAGATATAAAAATGAATATTCTTAGTTCCTATTTTCTTAGCCTATCTAAATACAGTTGCCGAAACAATAAGTATAAAATTGATGGAATTATGGTACAAAAAGTTTAATTTGTATGACGGTAACAGAAAGAAGTCAGTTGAATTTGACGTAAAGACACTGCTGATCCAAACTAGATTATTTTAATTCAGTTAATACAGTAATTCACTGCACAGGAATGTAAGTCAAAAGACATTGTCACTCAAATGGCTTACTTTGTTTTTTCCTTCTCAAACAGAATACATACTTGATAAACAATAAATAACAGCCTTTTATTTGGCACACAGTTCTGGAGGCCAGGATGTCCAAGCTTGAGGGGCCACATATGAGGGATTTCTTATGGTATGCTAACATTTAGAAGGGCAGATGAGCCCATGAGAGACAGAAGAGGAAATGGGCAAAGGCACGGGCTTATCAGGAATCCAGCCCTATGACATCTAACCTATTCCTAACCTCCTCTAGTCACAGCAAGAATCAGTTCAGGAAGGCAGCTATGCTTTACCAGCTATGCCGTCACCTCTTAGAGGTCCCTCCTTTACGGATGTCAGCATGACCATTGAATTTCTATAGGACCTTTAGAAGGGATATAAAATAAAGCATGATTTAAAAAAATTAATCTCTCAGGAAAAAGATGATATTTATGTCTTCACAAAGTCCTGAAAATTTTGTAGTTAAGGTGACAGAGCTGAAGGGAGAAATAAGTCAACAATAACAGATGGAGGCTATAGTTAGCCACATTCAGTAATGGATATAATAATTAGGCAAGAAGACTGTGAAAGGAATAGAAGACCTAGACAAAGCTTCAGATGAACAAGACCTAGCAATTGTATAGAATAATCCACCTAGAAATTTTTTTCTTTTCTTTTCTTTTGTATTTTAGGGGTGGCTTTACAGGGTGTTCTGGGCCTTACTACTAGATCAGACCCATAGTGATCTTTGTGTTTACAGCCTCCCAAGAGCTGGGATTACAGGCACATGCCACCAGACCCAGTCTCAGTTGCTGTCTCAGCATGCCTCAGGTGGATGGGGCCAGCTCATCAGGCCCAGGGATGGAACCTCTGGACCCTGCATCTGCTGAGCTGTTTGGATGGCCCTTCCACCTAGAAATTTCCAAAGTCCAAATTCACATATAACATTCTCCAGGATAGACCACCTGTTACAATATATATCAGTTACCAAGGAATGTAAAATATCATTGATCTTCTTGACTTTCAATAAAGTTATGCTGCAATAAACCCATTGCAAGTTGAAAATATCCTGAGTAAAAAAATCTAATATAACTAAACCACTGAATATTCTATCTTAGCAACAAAGCACAAAATAAAGCATGAAGTTGTTGTGATCCTGTGGCTTTCATTATTTTTTAGTCTCATGAGATACTCTTAGAACACATTTACTAAATTGGGGAAAAGAATCAAAAGTCCCAAATCAAAGTGTGTTTATCACTTTCACACCCTCAAGAAATTGAAAAATCAGTTCTAATTTTAATATTTTTTCAGCTGTGGGACTCTCAATTTTAGCCATACTGTGTAGTTTCACTGTACATTTTAACTGCATATTTTAATTTAATATCCTTCCCTCTTACCTTTGTTGTTGCATTCAAACCAGCTATCCACCTACTGGGAATTTTCCCAGAGAAACTGAAAACATCATACCATAGATATATATATATATATGCACCTACATTTATAGCAGCACAATTTGTGTTAACCAAATCTTGGAAACAACCAAAATGCCCATCACCTGAGGAATGGATGAAAAAGATGTGGTATTTTTATGCAATGGAGTATTACTCAGCTGTAAAGAATGATAAACGCAAAACCTTTATATTTAAGTGGATGCTACTTTAAGATATACTCATAAGTGCAATAAACCAAACCCACATATGTAAAGATCATATACTCTCCCTAGTGTAAGAACTCAAAAGATGAAATAAAAGGAGGAAGATATAACACAATTAAAAGGAAAGCAAGAATGTAAGGATTAAACAACACAGGACAAGGAGAAAAGCTAGGAAACATGACAGGGGCAAAACAATACATTTATAAGCACAATTTGATTTAGGCAGTGATCCTGAGAGTCTTCAGCAGATTTTTGAAATTAGCAGTTAATTGCTAGGATTCTCTCCCTTACTGTGTATGCTGTATTTTGTTTTCATTTTTTGTTGATATGTGCTCATGATTCATTTTTGTGTTCTAATTCTGGAGACTGTAGTTTATATTTTTGTCACAAGATACTGACATCTTCACTTGCTTTCACTGTGATTGATGATCAGACTGCTTACTCCCTGAAGTACTCTCAGCAATTGTACTTTGCACCCCTGCCAGTGCCTCCATGATTTTGGGGGGTGATTCCACTTTTGGCAGTTTTACACCCTGTCCCATTCTTCCAAAGGTCTTTGTGGAAAGCTTGGAGTGGGCCAAAATGAGAGTGGAAAGCTTTCTTGGGTCTTACCCATGTTGCTCACAGACCTGCACATGTGTTTGATGTCTACATCTCCCCAAATATTTTGGGGTTTTGCAGTGTGCCTACTTCACTGGCCTTTAAACTTTGGTGGCTAGCTCTTCATTTGTTCCAACTGGTGTCACCACCTCAGAAATCTGAGATGGAGACAGGTGTCTTTGATTGTTTTCAGTATTGCCCTGTAGACTGAGTTTTTCACTGTGTGAACCCTGAGGCAGGGCAAACAAACTCAATGTTACAAACTGAGATTTTTCAGTAATGGAAATCCAGAAAGTTCTAACAGTGACAGTTGGTAGAGAGCCCCATGCATCTGACCTCTCCAGGCCCTGCCAGGCTGCAGCCTCTCCCACCTGCTGTTGTGTTTCCCTTTGATCTTTAAGGACACCAGTGATGGGAGCTAAAGAGACAGAAATGAGGATACATTAAATCAAAAAGGTTCCTTTCTCAATCAAGGTCTAGTTACTTTTTAGTGATTTGCTCAATATTTTTAAGAGTCTTTTGACTTAAACCTTTTACAGCTCAGCATATTAATATGGCTTTACTTTTTAATACCTCGTGTTGATACTTCACATCTTGTACTATGAATTACTACGAAGACAACAATATGCAATATATTAATTATTGTAAGTGTGTTACTAACCTGTTTTGAAATGGTCTCATTGCTATTTCTTTCTCAATAAAATTAATTTAAAAAATTAAAAGCCTCATAGCAAATAGCTAAAGAAATGCAAAGTAGCTTCTCACTATCTAGGCGTTAGTCAGTGTCATAATGGCAGATTATCTTTTCCATTTTTTCTATGAGTGCTCAATTTGTTTATTTTATAAAATTTTATCAATGTCTTCCTTTATATCCACCCTCATTTATTATATATAAAGTACATCTTTGCTTTCATTTTTCTGAATAATCAGTCTGTACTATCTGCTTGTTTCATCATTTTTAAATAGCCCATTCATTGTATTTATTTTTGTTATACTTCTGTCCATTTGTCATATTAACTATGGTTAATATTTAAACTCATATAAGAAAGACAGATGAAATTTAGAAAATGTGCCCAGATTCTGGATTTCTTCCCAGGAAGGAATGTGACTTCGGGTCATATGAACAGAGAACAAATCCCTTTGTTTATAAATTTCTGAGTTTCCTAAAGCACAATAGATTAGCAGTTCATCTGTCTTTCTTATATGAGTTTAAATTTTAAAATCTGGAGCAATTTTGTGGAATCCCACAGGTGATGTTTTCATGGACACATTGGTTATTTTCCTACAGACCATGAACAGAAGGCTGCAAGAAGAGTGTTTGCCTGGCATCAAGGAGATTACTAGACAATATCTTAAAAAAGAAAAAAGAGTATAAATTATTCAAAAGATGACCACATTAGAGTATAAAATTAAATTTTATACTTTAATGATAGTCTAATATTTGTATGGAAATAATAAGCCAGTAATATAGATGTTCTGGATTGTATCATAACAGTGTTGGTGGCAGAGCTCTGTCCTTAGCACCTGTGAGGGAGGGAGGGTGATTCGTGAGCCACCTGGGCTGCAGAACAGACAACTCTGAATTTAGTATCAGAGCACGCAGTTCCAAATTCAGGTCTTGTTATTTAGTATTTCACTGAACTTGATGGCCACATAACCACCCTAAATCTTTATTTTCATGAGGATGAAAAGAAGTTTTATGATCAGAATAAGTTCAGTGATTCTTGCGGCACTCTGGGATGATTGAGCATGGCCGTGGTGGCCAGCAGGTACTATGGTAACATGAGGGTGGAGCAGGATCCCAGCAAGGCTTCATCCATAAAGGGGCTTGGTTAATTCTAGGTGAGGAAAACCAAGTGTGATGTAGTACTAGCAGATCAAAGTCAGCAAAGAAATTGAGTTACTGTGATAATGCTCAGGAAAGAGAAATCCTTCACTCAAGACCAAAGTGAGGATGAATTTCCTACTCCCCGGTAGCTGTATTTACAAACACTGGAGACACTTACAACTTTTAGTTAAGAAAGACTACCTGGCATGAGGCCAGAGCTGTTTGCTCCTTCCAGTGCTACTTTCTTTCCTGAACTGGATCACTGATTTCTCACTCCTTTTCACTAGAGGTGCTGGTTTGTTGTGGTCAAATGACTCAGAGCTTTGAGTCCCTGCTTCCCCATTTGAGTAAGGCATCAGGGTTCCTGGTTCCTCAGCATGAAACCAGGCACTGATGATGTTTATTTTCATTCTCTTCCCCAACCCCTGGCCTCGTATGAATAAATGATGGATGAATACACATTCCTTTTCCTTTGGCCATGTGGAACACTTCCAATTGGTGCTTCTTCAATAAATACATTTTGGGGTTGATGCTGTGCTAGACCTGGAAGTGCTGTCAGTGAAACAAGTCTTGGCCCCCGTGTGATGGAGGTGAGGAGGACACATTATGCCAGCCATGCCTACAAATACAGTGACAAGCTGATTTTACAGTGGCGTATGTATGTATGTATGTATGTATTTTAAGAATTGGCACCTAGAAATTATACTTATATATGGGGAGCACTGTAGTAATTGAATATATTATTTTTAAAATGTGCGATGATCAGACTGCAATTAGCATTTGTATCTCCTTAAATATTTACCATTTCTTTGTGTTAGGTCGCTTTAATCTCTTCTCTTCTAGGCCTTTAGAAACTATACAGAAAATTGGTATGAGCTGTAGTCTCTCATCCAACAGAAGGCTGTCAGCATGTTTTCCCCCAGCTGACTGTATTTATGTACCTGCCACCTCTCCCTACTCCCACCTCCAACACCAGGAACCACTCTTCTACTCTGTGTCTGTGAAACCAACTGTGTGGTTTTCTGCATATGAGTGAGAATGGGAAGTAGGTCGCTTTTTGCACCTGACTTATGATGGGTACTACTAATAAACTCCAATTGTGTCTGTATTGTTGCCAATGACAGGATTTTACTCTTAGTTATGTGAGTTTTGAAGGACTGATGGGAGATACTATGCCTTGCTGTGAGCAGCTGAGCGTGGGGTTTTGGAGAGACTGAATTTAAGCATGATCGCAAGCCCTCAGTAAAGGTTCCCAAGGCCATGAGGCCAGGGATGGGGAGGGAGTGTAGAGAGATAACAGTACAGATGGGAGTAATGGCATAACCAAATGAAGCCTGCGGCCACTTGAGCAGCACAGTGTGCAGCAAAGTGGCAGAAGTCAAGAGAGGAATTAAAGTGGGGTCACATGGTGTCCACACTCTCCTGGTTTCACTCTAGCTTTAAAACTCACTGCTATCTTTGGATAAAAGTCTTAGACTATCCATTTCAGTAGCCAGAAATCATTATATCAGTCACCCAAAATAAAGGTTTCAAGTTGGGACCATCTCATATTAAAGATCTTATTTTCATGTGAATTTCCTGTCTAATTAGACACATCCAGGGGACATGCACATAGAAATTGCTTGGAAGTGACATCTAACAGTCCTGTTTCTGCCAGCTGGGTTTGGTGTCCTAGGGTGAGCCCAATGATGATATAATTGGGTTCAGTGTCTGCCTTCCCTCACAGGGTGACAATTCACTAGAATAATAAATCCCCTGTCGAGCTGTGTCTCAATAGATCACACTGCAGACTCTTTGACTTTGACATACATCCCTAACATTTAGGTTTGAATATGACACAAAAAGAAGAAAGGGTTACAGATCACAGCCTGGCTTTTAAACAGCATATTTGTCTATTTGTCGACTTGCATTCAGGGAAGATGGAGATTGAAAGGGGGAAGTGGAAAGGTAAAGTAACGAGATAGGGGGGAGCAGAGAATGAGACCCTAAGACAACTTCTGTGATGTTAGAATCCAGGGGCGGCCCTGCAATTTCCTCCAACCACGAAGTCCCAGGTAGCATTCGAAGATGCCTGTCCTAGAGTGAAACCATCAGGGTGGGTAAATAGAGTTGTGGAAATAGGATGTTATTTTCTATGTGCTAAAAATTAATAAGCATGATGCTTGCCTTTAAGGACTTTGTAATCACTCATACTGATAAGACACATGAACAATTACAATATTGTTCATCAGCAGTTTTGAAAGCCAATAGTGTCGTGTGCTAGGATGAGTCATTTATATCAGTTGTCTTATCAGTCTTTGTAAGAATCATTTTCAAGTAGGATAAATAACACTCCGTGATGCCACAATTTATATCTGGCAAACATTAAGACCAAACCCAGTTTGCTGTACTCCTGGTTTGTTCTTTAGTGACTATTCCATATTATCCCAATAAAAGGTGTCAGAATTATGATCAAAATGCTAAGGAGTGCATGACAAATGTTCTGTGAGAGATCCTGAGAAATATTTCAAGGAGGAGGTAATCTCTAGGCTCATGACTTTCAATCCAGGAACTTCAGTTTAATCCCTGGGAAATCAGGATGATATTATAAATCCAGACTCCACCTTCAATCTGAAGGAGTATAAGGGGACAATTGAGTATCCTTTTAGGGCCATAGGAAATGCACCAATTGTTTCTAAAACTGCTGAATTCATAGTAGGGGGAAAACCAATGTCCTCTTTTTGATATGAATGTATTCTAGGTGTCAAGTGAAACAAGAAGTGATAGAATAGGCTCAATTTTGATTTTTTCCCTCCCTAATGCACGAAATTGTTCATTGTCTCAGAAAGTTATTCCGATTAGACTGAAACAACTTCAGAGCATTAATGAACTGCAGTCTGAAGGACAAGATAAGCAACTGACACATCACCAAGATATAAGCTCACTTGTGACCACAGCTGCAATGAAAGTACAGTGCTGAGTGATGACAAGATTCAATGGGCAGTGCCAAGAAGAGATGCCAAGGCTGAAAGAAAGGCATGAAATCCCCAAAGTCTGACAAAAACATTAAACAAGGAAGGTTTTGTTAAAAGCATATGTCAAACACATTTGGAATACCACATCTATTTTTCTCTGCCTTCACGGGTAGTTTCCCTTCTGAAGTTTGATAAAAAATATATGGTACAACTCAAATCCTTGATTGGCCTTCTTATCAGCTTCTTTGTAAAATTACCCAGGAGAAAAGCAACAAAGATGGCTTTGTGTAAGCAGTGAACATAATGCATGTTATGTGGTATAACAAATACTGTATTAACTGAGCAAATACTTAAGGAGAATAAAGGGTTTAATTTAGTTTCAAAAACCAAGCTATGGAGACATTTGAGATGGTAATTAAATTCCCACCACTCTAACACACCATGTGCTTGAATGACAGAAATCTCTTGCCTTCTTGACCATATTCTTCACTATCCCCAGGCTAATAGTCTTTGCTACCCTACATTCTCACCCGCAGTTACTGAATTGACTTCCATCATTTGAGCTGTCTTGGCAGATGAGTTGAAAATTGTCTGAATGCCTTCTGGATAGATAGCAAGATGGTAACCAGGGGTCGCAAGCCCAAGTGCCCTTCAGGGACTATTTGAAGGAGGCAGCAGGAAATCATAGTGCTGTGGCTATGCATTCCCCCTCTACAGGCATCCACAATGATCAATTCCATTATACCCAGCCCCCTGTGGTGGACAAATAAGACATAGCTTTTAGCTTTACTTGACAGCAGTATGTTCTGTGCTCCTCATCCAGATCCATCAAAAGAAGTGTTTAATGCACTTGCCTGTTTAAAGATACCACTCTGTTTAAAATGTTCTCATTAAGTGTTCTTCATCCTGTGTCCCCTGGCTTATTCACTGATATAGCCACCCAAGTACTTCCTGCAGCTAAAAATATATGAACTATTTTGAACCCCTCCTTTCTCTCTACCTTCTATATTACTCAAGCACTAACACTTATTGACCCTGCTATTCTAAGTTTATTTCTGAAAGTGAGTTCTTTTTACTCCTTCTGTCTGCTTTAGCCACTGTATCCTTCTGAACTTCTGTATCATGTTTCACTGATTTGTTTCTTTCCAGTGTGTTCTCCAGGTGGCCACCTGTCCTGTTATTCAGTGTCCACTTGCCTCTCACAGAGCAATAGGAAAAATACCAAGAGTCCTAAGAGGAGAGTCCAGGTTGCAGACTTAGGCCCTTTCTTCTGCTCCTGGGCTCAAACTTCCTATGGACCCAGGGCTTCTTGAAGACCAGCTCTGCCTGGACTGAGAGTTGCTGGGGTCCAGGCCTTCAGATGTTGCTCTTAGCCAGGCCTAGGAGCAGCTACGCCCCTAGCTATGTGGAGGAAATATCCTGAGCAGTGAGTTGGCAAGGGGGCAGAAAATGAGGGGCAGAAAACCAGCTGACAGACAGCAGAAAGAGCTGTAAGAACCTGAAGAGAATGTTATAGATTTGTACCATCCATCCTTCCCTCTAGAGGCCCAAGACTCAGTATCCAGCTTTTTCCCTACTACTGGAAGAGTGGATGAGTCAAAGCACATTTGAATGAAAGAAAAGCCTTCCATTCTAGGATGAGAATGCCTTTGTTTTTGCCTTAGCCTGAGCCTAGTATAGGTTTCCAGATTGCTGTGGATACTGAAGAAGAAGAGCAAAAAAGAAGTATCAATTTATATCAATAACTGCACTGAAGATACCAATGTGTGATAGAAGGGTCATACTTGGAATGTCTGTCATTCTGGTCTTCTAAATACATACTTCTTGCCACGACATACCAATTATTATCATACTGTCTCACAAGTAAAAGTTTTTTTTAAAAAAAGGGTAATAAATGAAAAAAAAGAAAGACACAAGGAAAAAAAATGTCACAGAACTGTCCTCCTACAATGCTGTATAAGGTTAGATTTCTAAATTTCTGTGTAAAATATGTCATTGTTTATTCATATTCTTTAAATATTTTTCATTTTAAATCTTTTTCTCCATATTATGTAGGGACATAAATTTTAACATATCAACACTTGATGGAAAATACCTGTTCCATGTAATGCCTAAGATGTTTGATGTTCAGAGAGATTGTGAGGTTAAACCGAAATGCATATGTTGTAGGGTAATAATAAGGTTCTCTTCTGGACGGTTAACAACTGAAATTTGCAGACCAAAAGTGAGAGAGATAGAAGATCTACAAGGACAGTCAACATTTTGACCCTAGCCTTTCAAGTTCAGTGAAGACTCAGGACATAGGAGAACCTGTATTGTCACATCATGTAACTCAGTTGTATCCCAAATTTTCTAATGAAGGAGATTATGGGGCCACAGAACAACATGATTGATAATGTAAAGTGTTTCTAAGGAGAGTCATATGGAGAGAAAACATTCTCTCAGGCTTTCACAGAGAGCAACTTTGTCAAGCAATGGCTGTGACTCATCCACATGTCTGACACTGACAAAGTATCTGCGAACTGCTGTACAGGGTAACAGGATAAATCTTGAGGGGATTTGACTGATCTTATCAGATACAAAAGTTACATTTCTTGTTACATAGGTCTTGCTTTATCTTGGTCTTGACCATCCAGCAGAAAAGTCTAAAAATGAGGTATATAAAGTAAAGCCATATTAATATGCTGAGCTGTGAAAGGCTCAAGTTAACAACTTCTGCGGATAACCCACTATTATTGTGGACAGCTGGACTGTGTTGGATTGTTTTGCTGAATTTACTCACCTATACTATTTAGATGCCAATGGAATACACATCTCTGACAGGACTAAACCAAAAAAGGAGATACAAAGGAAGGACCATTTTGTATCTGTTAGGATAACTGCACTGAAGAATAGTTAGGACAGATATACAGCTACTTTCACTTAATTCAATGAGAAGAAAGAATTGTAGTAATAGTGTTTGGACAGGATATCCTGTCTGCAACTTGTACTATGGATAACCACTAAGAAAATAACAATGTACAATGTATAATTATTGAAACTGCCCTATTAATCAGTTTTAAAACTGTCTCATTGCTATTTGTTTCTCAATAAAATAAAATAAAATAAAAACAAAATGTTAAAAATTAAAAAAAAGAATGGGTAACTTGAAAGCCATGATGAGCTGTTCCCTGAATGCATTCATGCTTCGCTGCATTTGTCTCAAGTAAAATTGAACCTGAGTAACCCTCAGAGGCCATTCCCAGGGATCCCATCCTCAATACACCAAGTCCTCCCAGAGAAAGCTGCCTCAGGCTCTTGTGGGGAAGTAGGATCCACTCAACCACACCCCAACTTCTTTTGAGGTACAGTCTGCTTCATTCACATGCATATATGATCATCCAGCCTATTCCAAGCATTGTGTAAACAGCAGTAATAAAATGGTAAACAAAGCAAAGCTTAAAAGCTCACCACCTGACAGGATAGGTAGCAGGGGATCACCAGTTACTACCTGGAGTTAGAGCTGAACTGAGCTGCTTGTATCCAGGAAGGGACACTGGATGAGTTTTGAAAGATCTACACTAGTGATTTCTGTGGGACTTTTTCAGCAAATAGCACAGCAGGAAAACACATAAAATGGGGAGGGGTAAGTATAGATAAGTAAGTATGAGAAACACTGAATAATATGTATCTGCCTAATAAGATTTATAAAAATTATTACCAAACCACAAGTTCTCATGAATCCTGAAGAAAAGAAACCTGTTTCTTTTGTTGAATGCAGCATTTACATGATCCTGTGGGTTTCTCTCTTGAGAGTGTTAGTTTGTACCTTCCGCTGGATTTCCAAAGCTCTTGTGGATTCTGTAGACATATTGGGGAATGAACAGACTTTTAATAGATCCATAAAATTCAGAGCCTTTCTAAGATAAAAAAGACCTGAGATATCATTTTGCCCAAACTCATAGCCAACCCATCTGTTAAAGAGTCTGGCAATTTGTAATAGTAGGTTCATGCTCGGAGTGCCTGTCATTGTGGTCCTCTAAATATGTGGTGCTTGTCTGCCACACCAGTTGCTGCCATGCTGTCTCTTGTGTAGATGTTTGTTTTAAAAGGAAAGGGGTGGTGAATGAAGGCAGGAGACAGGAAAAGGAGTGTTGCAGGACTGTCCTG
>NDGN011551198.1:6705-25757 GCA_002564285.1 Tympanoctomys barrerae | reverse complement strand
GGCTCCCTTTTGTTTTCTGAGACAGTGTCTCACCATGTACTTAAGGCTGGCTGTGAACCAACTGTGTATTAGCCTTGAACTTGCAGTGATCCTCTTGGCTCAATACTTCCGAATTCTGGGATTACAGATGCACCACGTGCCTGGCTTTGTGATTGTGAACTGAACTAACTGGGCAGCAAAAGGGCGAGCCTGACTCTTGGAGAGGAAGTCACAGTCATCTCACTCCTTCAGTGCCTGTGGGTGGCCAGGTACACAGAGAAGTGCACTGGCTCTCAGGATGCCTTCGGATGCTGTGGGGAGGCAAAAGCTGAACCTTGGTGTGAGGCTTCCTATAGAGTCTGGGATTGGCAGGAACAGAGAAGGTAGAGTGAGGAAAATGTAAGCAATTAGATCACCTCTCAGGGATGAGCAGGACGTCAGGGGAGAAAGGATTCTAGGGTCTATTTACCTGGGCCAGAAGAGATTTGGTGCCATTTCATAAAAGTTAGATATTTAACATTTTTTTTTTTTTTCCCGGAACCGGGATTGAACTCAGGACCTTGCGCTTGCCAGGGATGCGCTTATTGTACTGAGCCATCTCCCTGGCCCCAAAAGTTAGATATTTGCTAGTCATGGGGACTGTCATAGTGGGCAGGCGATGCCACTAGTATGATTTGTGGAGAATGCCATGTGACGGTGGAGCGTGGAAAAGTCTTACTCTGTCCCAAACGGGATGAGCATTCCATGTGACCAGGTGTGTGTGGCATTTCTCTGTGCTCTGCCCTCTAGCTGTAAGGAACTCCAGTCCCTATAAGGATGGATAGGTGAATGGCAATCTTGCAGGGAGGGGAAGAGCAGTTGAGCAGGACCTGGTGACCTCCTGCTGCTCTCTGGTAGCCTCCAGCTGTTCTGGAGTCCAGCCTCATGCTTTCCTTTGCAGGGTAAAGTTCTGAGTGTCCACTACAGCCCCAGTCTGTGCTGGAAATGGCAGGGTGGTGTCTGGAAGCCCCTGGCCTGAGACACTGAAAGGCCTCTTGAGGACAGCTGCCTCATTGGGGCTTTGAGCTGAGCCACCTCCTAGCTTCCTATGTCTTTGTCACTGCTGCTATGCTGAGCGGTGTCTGTCTGTCCTGGGGGTGTGGCTAGGGGTCCTTCCAAGAGCTCCTAGGTTAGGGTTCCGACTTCAAATGGCCCTATCCTTTCACTTTTCCCAAGGCCAGGTTCCTGCGGGAAGAGCGAGGTGCCAGATCCCAGATCTGAGGAACTTAAACTGACACCATGTTGGAATCGAGATCCCAAACCCAGCAGAGCAGCAGCCACAATGGCCCAGAGGTAGTGGTGCCCATTCCCAGAATGCCCTCTGCCCTCCTACCTCCTACCTCTCCTGTGTCCCTCACTCTTGGTACCCTCCTTCCTCTGCCAAGGATCTCAAATCCTCACACTTCCTGTGGCCCTCTTCCAGGCTAGCCTGTGGTCCTCAGGTTTTAGTATGAAGCTGGAGGCTGTCACCCCATTTCTGGGCAAGTATCGCCCCTTTGTGGGTCGCTGCTGCCAGACCTGCACCCCTAAAAGCTGGGTAAGTGATGAGAGCCCGCCCCATCCTCTTCCTTTCACTTTCCTTGCCTGGGCTAGGCTGCAGCTTTTGTCTTTGATGGGAGTGGACATGCACTGGTGCTGGAGGCGCTGTTGGCTGCCTGGGAATTGGCTGAAGAGGTGCAGAGGGACCCTGGGGAAACAGGTGTGCACAGAGGGCTGGTGCCTGTGTTCAGTGCACTTGCTTTGAGATCCCTGTGTGTCCTTGGCAGGCGCCAGTGCTGAGGGGTGGGACTGCAGTGGAGGTCAGGCCGGGAGGGTAATCCTGGGCAGCCTGTGGTGTACCATTGTGAGCACAGAAACCTTTTTCCTGTGCCAGCCTCAGGGTCTGGGGCAGGTGCCTTTGGGACATAACTGCTATAGGAGTTTTTCTCCTAGTAGACTTGAAAGGCCAATGGGCAGAGGCTAGAGGGGCAGGGCAGGGACCTTCCTTGGCATGTGGAGGCGCCTCAGGATATGCTGTCCTTGCCCCTGGGCAGGAGTCCTTCTTCCACAGGAGCCTGATGGACCTGGGCTTCTGCAATGTGATCTTGGTGAAGGAGGAGAACACCAGGTAGCAGCTGCCTGGGTGGGAGGGCAGGGCCTTTGGGATGCTGGCCTCTGGGGCCCTGTCTGGGGTGCCACTTTCTTTCTGTGCTGGGAAAAGAAGAGAGGAGAGAGGTGTCTGGATCTCTCTATTGCGGGGAGAGAGATCCCCATCCTGTGAGGATGACTGGAGCTGAGGCCAGCCACCCCCTCTGCTGTGATAAACCGAGCTCAGGTGTTCTGGGATATGGTCCTACAGTTGACCCCTCCTGATGAGAGGAGACCACTCTGAACCATCCCTCACCACCCACTCAGGTTTCGGGGCTGGCTAGTTCGTAGGCTCTGCTGTTTCCTGTGGTCTCTGGAGCAGCGCATCCCCCCCTGCCAGGATCCCCTGCAAAAGATCATGGAAAGCACTGGGTGAGGAAAAGGATGGAGGTCCGGCCACCCTTGGGGGCTCCTTAGAGGGTGGCAAAGGCTTGGGGCAGGAGGGGTGCTGGGAGGGATGGCAGGGTTCCCCGAGTGCTCCCACAAGGGGGGTGGTATAGACTGCAGAGAACACATGTGCATGTGAGTGAGTGTGTGAGTGTGTGAGTGACATGAGCCCTGCGGCCTCCTGAGTGCAGCCCCTGTTCCTGACCCCCAAAGGGTACAGAGCCTGCTGTCAGGGAGAGCCCTGGGAGGTGCTGGGGAGGGCCAGCCACCTGCCCTGCTGAAGGAGGAGGTGAGGCGCATCCTGGGCCACATCCAGGCCCCACCCCGCCCCTTCCTGCTCAGGTAACTGTGCCCAGGGCCATCTATCCAGGGGTTGGGGTGGGGGCTCTGCCCTCTGGAGAGTAGTGGCTGGGCTTGGGTGGGGGCTGGGTCCCTCTAGGGGGCTCGATGGAGTTTCCTCCATGCAGGTCGACGTGGCTGGTAGGAATAGGGCACTGTTCAGGGAGAAAGGAGTAAAGAGACAGTGAGAGAAGGCGGGGGCAGAGTGAGCCTGAGGGAACCCAGAGGGAGGCAGAAGAGACAGGTCCTCTAGTGCCAGAGAGGAAGAGGAGCCAGCCATGGGGCACAGGAATGAAAGTCTTGTGGGAGGGAGATGTGAGGCATGGCCCTGTGCAGAAAGAAGCCAGTGTGGCTGGCAGCTGGCAGGTGAGAGCCCCTAGGGATGAGCTTGAGAGGCAGAGGGGGTGAGATCCTACAGGGCCATACAGGAAGTGTGGGATGGATAGCTAAGAGCAGCAAAAACCTGCTGTGAGGGTCAATGAGGTGACTGCGGGTACAGAGTAGAAACCAGAAGAGCATCCAGAAGTGTGTTGTGGACGGTAGAGGCTGGATGAAGTGGGTTGAGGGGCAGAAGAAGTCACATGACTCTCAGTGGGTTGGGTCATGGGCCTGGTGATGGCAAGAGTAAAGGAAGAAATCATAGGGAAGCCTTGCTCCTGACCTAGTACCTGCTCTGTGCACAGAGGGGTCCAGGTATGGGAGAAATGAGCGTGGCCCAGGAAGGGTGGCGCAGACTTGACAACTTCCACTGCCTGACCAAGCTGCAGCTGTGTCTATAAGTCTGGGGTTCTGAAGACAGCAGGGGTCAGGAACACATGATAGAGCTTTAGCGACAGCTGATGGTAACTCCAGGGAGGAGGTCCCAAGAGAGAGGGCTCAGGGTTCTGTCAGGCTCAGCTGCCTTAAGGGCTGAGTGGCTGATGGGCAAGGGCAGAACATCCAGCTTGGTGACCTTGAGCTGCTCTTCATTTTGTTGACCTGACCCCCTTACCCAAGCCACCAGCCCCTCCCATCTTTCCTTACTTTTGGCCTTAGATTCCAGGTTTACATTCCTAATGCCCTCAGAGCAAGTCATTGGCACAACCCCGAGCTGGTCTCTGGGTACCCAGGCAGGCAGACAGGCTGAAGAAGCCACTGGGGAGGACAGTTGCTTAATCAGCACAGGTCCCATGGCACAGGCACTGTCCAAGGCTCCCATCCAGACCGTGCCTTCTCAGACTTACTACTGTCTGTGGCTGCCCCACTGGACTCACGGAGAAATGGAAGCCATCAGATGGGGTCACACACAAAGCCGACAGCTTGGTTGGTGTCACTTCCCAGGCTGTTCAGCTGGGTGCTGCTGCGGTTCCTGAACCGCCTCTTCCTGAATGTGCAGCTCCACAAAGGCCAGATGAAGATGGTGCACAAGGCTGCTGAGGCGGTGAGCAGCCACCCTGGGCGGCAGGGCAGGAGCTGAGGCGAGGCCAGGCCTGCAATTCCAGACTGGCCCCTTCAGCCAGTGGGAAAAATCCTCTGCTCTGGGGCGACCTTCCCCTCCTTCTCACGGTCCTGCTCCCGTGGGGCTTCCTCTAACGTCTTTTCATCATGGTCACAGCAGCATCTGTTAGTGCGTCATTACCTTAAAAGTTGTTGGAACTGCTCCTTTTGGGAAACGGCTCAGGAGGGGCTCTCAAGCTTGCCCAGGTTGCAGGCTGGGGACAGGCTGGGGACAGAGTGGTGACAGGTTGGAACTTGCCTCTGGCTCTCTCGGAGCAGGGCTTGCCGCTCGTCCTCCTCTCTACTCACAAGTCGCTCCTGGACGGGATCCTGCTGCCCTTCGTGCTGCTCTCCCAGGGCCTGGGCGTGCTCCGCGTGGTGTGGGATACCCACACCTGCACCCCTGCCCTCAGGTAAGAGCCTGAACATAGAGGAGTCCCAGGCTGTGGTAGGGGTGTGTGGGGTGCTAGTAGCAGGCCCCCAAAGCCCCTTTCCAGGGACCCTGCTGCCCCCAGAGCCCAGCCTCTTACCACTCTGCCCTCTGTCCAACAGAGCTCTGCTGAGGAGTCTCGGGGGGCTTTTCCTGCCTACAGAGGCCAACCTCTCCCTGGATAGCTCTGAAGAGGTCTTCGCAAGGGGGGTGGTCCGTGCTGTAAGTGTCACATGGCCATGTGGGGGCCAGGCTGGGCCAGAGGGGTCAGTTTCTGCTCGGGCCTTGACATTCCCCCCTCTGCCCCAGGCCGTGGAGCAGCTGCTGCTCAGTGGGCAGCCCCTGCTCATCTTTCTGGAGGAAGCTCCTGGGGCTCCAGGGCCCCGGCTGTCAGCCCTGGGCCAGGCCTGGCTAGGGCTGGTGGTGCAGGCGGTGCAGGCAGGTATAGTCCCAGATGTTACACTGGTGCCAGGGGCCATCGCCTATGACCTGGTTCCAGATGCACCATATGACATGCACCAGGTAAGACCTCCCTGCCCTGGGAACCCCATGTGGATGGATACCAACTCCCAGCAGGAGGCCCCAGTCTATCCTGTGGCTGAGTGTTCCCCAGGGGTGGGGGTGGAGTATGTGCCAAGGAGTTCTTCTCTCACTATTCCATGGTACTGGGAAGGTTCTACCATTGGCCTCTCATTTCATCTTTAAAAGTACCCACTAGGGAGGACTTGCTTCTGTTTGGTGGATGAGAAAACAACTCTCAGTGGTCCTGTGTGTGGTTGGGCCTGGGATAGAGCTGAGCAGGCGGGGAGCAGTGGGCCGGAGCAGGTGGCCTGGGGCCTGAACGCCCCTGCAAGGCTGAGGACTCAGTTTCCCTCCCCACAGGCCCCGGTGCCCATGGGGCTGTGGACGGGTGCTCTGGCTGTCCTGTGGAGACTCTGCAGTGGCTGGGGCTGCAGCCACAAGGCCTGTGTCCGAGTGCACCTGGCTCAGCCCTTCTCCCTGAAGGTATGGGGCCAGCTGGAGGGCCTGGGGGTTCACCTCAGCTGCCTTGGGTGGGCCGTGGACCAGGGGCAGCCACTGAGGTTCTTATTCTGGGCAGGAGTACACCACCAATGCCAGAAGCTGCTGGGGCGACAGGCAGACCTTGGAGCACTTGCTACAGCCCGTCATTCTGGGCCATTGGTAGGGCAGGCGGTCAGCCCTTGTGCCCCCTACCCAGTCCACTCCCCACACAATTGTGCCAGCCAGAACAGTGCAAGGACTCAACTTGCCCAGTTTGAGGGACATCCCCATGGCTGTAGATTGATCCCTTTATCCTTTGATCTGTATATCTATCTCAGTGCCATTGTCCCAGACACTGAGAAGGAGCAGGAGTGGACCCCAGTCACTAGGCTGTTCCTAGACCTCGGGGAGGAGGACCAGCTCCTGGTCAGGAGGCTCAGTCGCCACATCCTAAATGGTGAGGGCAACGTGCCAAGCTTTAGGGGCATCCCAAGTAACCCTGCTCTGTGTGGGTCTCTGAGTGGGGGGGTGTGCCTGCCCCTCCTCCCCTCAATGTTACACTGGAGTCCTCCCCTGCTCTGGGGAGGAGGGCAGTCAGGGAGCAGCCAAGGATGAGCTGTATGTAGGGCATGGGTCCAGCTGTAGCCACCTGCTCCAGTCCCCAGCCCACCTAGGGCTCCCCAGCTCTCCTTTACTCCAGCTATTACTGGGGAAAGAGGAGCCAAGCCCAGCTTCAGTGCCTGCTCCGAGAGGGCCCCTTCAGAGGTATCTACTGAGGGCCTTTCCTGTCCCCCATGGGCTGGAGACTGCAGGGGGTGTGGCAGGGAGAGACTTGATTGAGAATGGCATCCTAGTCTTCTGGGTCAGGACCCTAACTAGGCCTCTCTGACCCCAGCCAGTGTGGCGAGCTCAGCAGTGATGAGCACAGCCATCATGGCGACGTTGCTGCTGACCAAACACCGGAAGGTAGGAAGGTAGGGCACCATGTAGTGGGGCTGGGGTACAGTGCTGCTGCTGCCCATTCAGCTCTGCTCTGCTCCTAGGGTGTGGCCCTGTCACAGCTGCTGGGGGACTTCTCCTGGCTGACAGAGGAGATGTTGCTGCGGGGCTTTGATGTGGGCTTCTCAGGACAGTTGCGGAGCCTGGTGCAGCACACGCTGAGCCTGCTGCGGGCCCACGTGGTTCTGCTGCGGGCCCATCAGGATGACCTGTTGGTGGTGCCACGGCCTGGGCGAGGCCTTGTGCACCTGGCGCGCCTGAGTGCCGAGCTGCTGCCCATCTTCTTGAGCGAGGCAGTGGGTGGTGAGTGTCCCGGGTTCATGCCTGGGTGGAGGTATGCAAGGAGAGGGGTCCATCTGTCTTCATGGCTGGGCCCTTCTCCACCAGCATGTGCTGTGCGGGGGCTGCTGGCAGGCAGGGTGCCACCTGAGGGGCCCTGGGAGCTGCACGGTGTGGAGCTGCTGAGCCAGAGAGAACTGTACCACCAGGTCCTGCTGCTGCTGCACCTGCTGCCCAGGGATCTGCTGCTGTTGCAGGTCAGGCCTGCCCCTGCCTCTTGAGATCCTGCCTCAGCCCATTCCTGGAAGCCTGCCCCCCTTTATCCCATCCATGAGACCACCTCCTCCACCCCACCTGCCCCTCTTCAGCCCTACCCCATTCAGAGGAACCCTACCCTGCCCCTGCTGCTGAGCCCAAGGAGCCCTGCCTCTGCCCTGCCCTGCCCTCCTAAGGTTACACAGGCGCCTCTCTTCCTAGCCCTGCCAGTCTTCCTACTGCTACTGTCAGGAAGTGCTGGACCGGCTCATCCAGTGTGGTCTCCTGGTTGCTGAGGAGGTAAGTGGGTGGCCACCCCATGCTTCCTGTGCTGTGTGCTGCCCTGGCTCCACCACACCTGCCCCAGACCCTTGCCCTCACTAGGATGGGACATGCATGCCTGGGAGGGTCCTGCCACACCTCCTATCCACATCACCTGTGCACAGAGCTGCAGCCCTGCGGGTGGGCGCTCACATCTTCCCACGCTGCACATGCTGTGGTCTGGTCTGGCTCTAGCGTCCTTCCTGGCTCCTCAGATCTGCTTTCCTGGTATACCCGCATGCACCTAGTCCGAGGGCTGAAGGGCGGATCCCTGACCAACCTGCCAGGAACCAATGGCTCCCATGGCCCCCAGACCCCAGGCTCTCGGCCAGCGTGTGATACAGGGCGACAGCGTTTGAGTGCAAAGCTGCTGTGGAAGCTGAGTGGAGACTTCAGTGACAGTGACAGTGATGACTTTGAGGAGGCACAGGGCCGGTGCTTCAGGGTGTGTTAGGAGCTGCGGGCAGGGGCCAGTGGGAGGGATGCAGTGGGGCACCACCTTCATCCTGGCCTTTCCCCCAGCTCGGTGAGCAGTCACGCTGCCCTGACTTCTTCATCTTCTTGTGTCGCCTGCTCAGGCCCCTGCTCAAGGCCTTTGCCCAGGCTGCAGCCTTCCTCCGCTGGGGACAGTTGCCTGATACTGGTGAGCCTGCCTCCCCCGTAGTGCCCAGGGCTCTGCTTTGGGCCTGGTCTAACTCTTCTCTCCCAGAGTCAGGCTATGTGGAACAGCTGATGGGGTTCCTGCAGACCAGCGCACAGGAAGAAGGGCTGTTCGGTGAGTCCCAAGCTGCCAGCCTGGGGCTCCTAGGGGTGGAAGGGTTTGTAGTGGCTGCTGCCCCCTACTGGGCAGTGGTGGCCTGACCCCAGGAAGGAGAGCCACAGTGGGGCCCAAGTCTGGTTTAAGAAAAGCTGTGCCCAGGGGCTCCTTATCCTGCCCTGAGCTTTTGCTTCTCTTTCTCCAGAGTATGCAGACCCAAACCTCGCCCTCAGCGCTGTCTGGACCTTCAGAGACCTGGGGGTGAGAGGGGCCAGCACTGATTTCTATCCCCTGCTCCTGTCCCCATGCTTTGGAGGTGGCCCTGATGACATCTAGATGGGTCTGCTTGGGAGCTGGTATCTGGTGGATGGATAGTTCTCACCCACTGACTTCCCTGTCCCAGGAGCACCAGGGTGGCTTGAGACATGAGCTGTAGCATTTGCACTCAGAACCGAGGGGCCAGAGGTCTCGGCAGGGCTCCAGGGCAGGCCCAGCCCAGAGCACAGGCCTCATGTCGGTGTCACCACCAGGTGCTGCAGCAGACACCCAGCCCCGCGGGTCCCCAGCTCACCCTCTCCCCTGCGTTTGCCAGCCAGGACAGTCAGCACAAGCTGGAACAGTTCATCCGACAGTTCGTGTGTAGCTAGGTCTCGGCCCAGAGCTGGAGTCCTACATAACAATAAAGTCTGTGGTCAAATGGACTCTTGCCCTCCTGCCTGTCCCTGGGTGTTGAGATGACCAGACACCCTCTTCCCATGGTGCGCATGGCTGCTCTTTCCCCAGTCCTGACATGCAGAGACCACTGGAAGAGGCTGTTGCTTTTCCTTGCTAAGTTTATTGTGGAGGCTTCCACCTTCCTCCCCCATCTGAGGAACAGCCCCAAGGTTGGCACAGGCTGGCGCTGGGCCCACTGGCAGCAGGTGGCTGTGCTGTCCGGTCTGGGTCTGGGCGCAGGAGGGAGCCCTCACACCACCTTGTTGATGATGACCCCAAGTTCTTCAATCTCACACTGGACCTCATCCCCCTTCTGCAAGGGTGGACAGGGTTCAGTCCTGGCTCTGGCAACAGGCTGCAGTTCCCATTACCACAGCCTGCCCATTCTGCTGCAGCTAACCTACCTTGAGAAAGACGGGTGGCTTCCTGAACATCCCAACACCCGGGGGCGTCCCTGTCAGGAAGACATCCCCTGGATAAAGAGTGACAAACCTAGAGCAAAGCAGAAGGGCCAGGTGAGACGCAGGCCGGGGGCCACGGCCCAGCCTCGGCACGGGCTCCAGCGCTTACTGGGAGACCCAGGCTATGAGCTGCTCTGTCTTGAACACCATCTGGTTGGTGTTGCTGCTCTGCACCACCTCCCCGTTCACTCGGCAGCAGATCTTCAGGTTGTGCGGATCTGAAACAGAAAGCGCTGTGGGGTCAGCACCCCTCCTCCCGGCGCCTCCTGCTCTACCCTGCCCAGTGTGGGCCCAGCCTGCGTGCATCACCCTCCAGTGGAGCTGCTGCCCCACTTCTCTGCTATCCTTAGAACACGGGCCAGGGGCCACGGGGGTTAGATAAATGGTTGGTGGTCTTGCCTTACAGAAACAGCCATCTGTCCACAGTAGAGGCAGACAGCTGTGACTGACTTCACAGCTACAACATGGCAGGAACCATGACATCCTGCTGTAGGCAGGCACAGCCAGTTTTGGAGTATACTATTCTGGTTAAACCGCACTTCTGCTCTTTGGTGGCAGTCTGCTCTGTGCCTCCAAGGCCATCTGAAGATGGCAAGGGGTACCCTGAGGCATGGCTCACCCCTGGTCACCCCGCCCCTCCAGTGGCCATGCTGCAGGCTGCTCTGTGCTCTTGCCCTCCCGGGTCCTTGCCACTTGTGCACGCAGCAGCTAGGCAAGGTCCTGCTGGTGCTTCCACATCTCCCTCCACGTGGAGACCAGCCAGGCTTCTCCAGAGCCATTCCTCACTGCCCTGGCGGGCTGTGCTTCCTCCCAGCGTGGTCTGTTCCAGCAGTGGCAACTGAGGCAGCCCGGCCCACCCTCTGGTGCAGCTGTTCTGCCATCCACTGTATGAACAAGTTCCTCCACCGTGCAGTCCTGTGTTCTATACAAGGTGCAGGACGCACACCTTGGTCAGGGCTGCAGCTGCTCTGTGCAGGGGCGGCACATGCCAGCCAGGGCCACACCTCTGCTTCCTGCAGTACAGCCTCCTGACCCTGAGCATCAGGCACAAGTGGCAAAGACCAGAGACCTACCTGCTACACTGTCCTTGGTAACCAAAGCAGGGCCCAGGGGGCAGAAGGTGTCAAAGGTTTTTCCCAACAGCCACTGCTTCCCATTGCGTCTTACTTGCCAGTCCCGAGCACTCACGTCATGAGCCACGGTGAAGCCTGCCACGTGAGCCATGGCATCTGTGGCCTATGGGGGCAGGGGTTTGTCACTGGCAACACCAAGCCCTAGAACAGGACTCAAGGCCATTACCACATATTAGTAAGCCAGAGCTAGCCAAAAGCAAGGGAGCGAGGTGCCAGCAGCAGGGACAGCAGGCCCCAGCAGAGGCTCGGGGGTCTGGGCCTCTTCCTTCTCTCTCACCTGGATGTGCTTGCCTTTCTTCCCAATGACCACGGCCAGCTCTACTTCCCAGTCCACCTCCTGTAGGGCAGGAGAGGGCCAGTGACTACAGTGGCCCTGAGCCGAGAGGTGGCAGGCTGGACCTCAGGGCTGGGACTCTGCCGGTGTGCCTTGGCTAGCTCATGTTTTTAGTCACCACAACCAGAGCCAGAATGATAGGGGAGCCGTGACACCTGGAGCCCTAAGCTGGCATAGCTTCCCCTGTGACTGAAAAGCAACATGTCTCGGGGATGGAGTTCAAGCGTTGCTCTTGGTGCCTTCTACAAAGGATGATACCAGCTACTACCAGCAACTACAACTGGCTGTGTGCTAGGCACTCGGCACTATAATGCACTGACTTGCTTTAAAAATAGATCAGAATCCCAGAATTGATGTGGCGAAAGGGTTTAAGCAAGTCACAAACAAGAAATATTCATGGTTACAAGTGATGAACCAATGCTCAGTCTCTCCCCAAATCAGCAAATGGCAGTGCTCAGGAACTAAAACTGAGCCCCTCAAATTAGCTGCTATCTCGAATATAACAACCAGGTGTGCAAGCACACCGGCTCCCCATCTCTAATACCAATCCCCAAGGAAAAGAGCTAGGAAATGGCCAATCCAGGTTCAGGACCCAGCACAGACGTGGCTGGAGGGAAGAGCCCAAACAGTGAGGGGAGGTGGCACACCGTGGCCGCAGTGGCCAGACCGGCCGGGAGCAGAATGTTAGGTTAATGGGTTATAACCAATGTGAATGAGAATCAGGAATTCACCCTCATGTGAGGCAGCTTCTCTTCACATAGGAAGGCAGCTAAGAAGGGTAGAAGACAACAGCAAAATCGTCTCTCGACCCCCCAGTGCACACAGGTTCAGGCAAGGCTGAAGAGTCTCTGGGGGGCAAGCAGCAGGGCGGCAAGTCACCTGATCCTGAACTGCATCGCTTGTTCATTCCAACAGGGAGACACAGCGTACAGGGACGAGGCCGGGGTCACATCCTAGGGCCATCTGATGGGAGAGTCCAGTGGGATGCAAGAGGAGGTACACACCGTTTCCTGTGTCCATTCTTGGCAAGAATGCGTAACTGAACCTCATCATGGGGACACAAGACCAAATGAGAAGCACGATGTGCTGGGAGAAAACTTGACTGGGTTCTTCCACAAGTGCAGGAAGAGGTGGCCATAGGGACTGGGGTCAGGGTCAGCAAACTGCAGCCAGCTGGTGGCCTCTTTCTGAACAAGTCTTCCCAGAACCCCATTATGTTCATTCACATATGACCCCTGGCAGTTTTCACACTGAAATAAGCAGAGCTGAAGTGCGGCAGTCACCTGACAAAGGCTCTCATTTACCACAACCCTCTAGGAAAGGGCTGTGGACTCTGCTCCAGATTAAGGCCACCCAACAGCCGTAGCCAAATACAGTGTGTGGCCCTGCTTGCTCCTTTTTTGATTAAAAAGAAAAGTAACCACAGCACAAGTCATTTCTGGGGTAACTGGGAGTACGCCGACAGGGAACGGTGCACCTACTGACCATGTTCATGTTCTTTTTCTTCGCTGCGGTAATGGTCGAGCAGGCTAGTATCCTTACTCTGAGAGAATGATCTTAATGTCTGGAGCTTCCTTCCCAAGGTCTCTCCCCTACAAAGAGTGTATGTGTTCATAGGGAGAGGAAGTATAGTAAACCATTAGCAGTGAAACCAGGTGAGGAGTTTCAGGGAGTTTACAACTTTTTCAAATTTACTGCAATTTCCAGAGCATTTCTAACTTAAAACTTTGAGAGAAAATCTCACCAGTGCTATTAAGGGTATATGCACTTTTTGATACATAAGGTGCTCTTCATGCCTTTTAAAAATGTTAGGCAAAATTTCTCAGAAGTATTGAAATGCTATATTTTGACATAGACATATGAATTCTAAGAGTTTATTCTAAGGAAATAAGCATTTCTGGATGTGCAAAGCCTTTTCTATGTAAGGCTATTCACTGCAACACTATGAAGCCCAACACAAGCAACAAGTTCAGCAACAAGTTCGAGTGAAGTTACTGGTGCTACAGAAAACCACAGGGCAACCCAAACTGTACCAGGGGAATATATATAATGGCATGAATAGTATTTTAGGTGAAGACTTAAGAAAAAGTAAGCATAGGCAGGAACAGGAAAACACAGAGAAGGTGTACAGCAAGACATTAATATCAAAAGCTCTACTCAGAAAGCAAAGACAACAGGCCTGAGCAGGGGGAAGAGGCTTTCAAATGAGAATATATTACTCTTATAATGAGGAAAAGATGTCCATTGTTGCATATGCCTTTCCTCTGGGAGGCCAGTGCTGTGACTGTACATTCCACCCCTTTAGTATGTTGTAGGCATTAAGGAACCTGGACTCTCGAGGCTGCCAGTGCCCTGCTGAGGGGCCCCAGTGACCTGGAAGGCGAGGGGAGGCACTGACCTGACTCTCGGGGGGCAGCAGGATCTCATCATAGGGCCCCACGATGGCACTGGCAAACTTGCTGAAGATGATGGGCTCCTTGGGCACAGGCACGTTCTGTTCTTTGCAGTGGTCCACGTAATTTAAGCCCACACACACCACCTTGTCTGGCCGTGTGACTGGGGCCAGGAAGGTCACTTCTGACCTTGGGAGGAGTGGCAGCTGGGCAGCCAGAGCCCTGCAGAGACCAAGCAGGAGGGGCTGGGTGTAATCAGGTCAGCCATGCTGTAGTAGGCTTTGAGATCCTGCAGCAGTTCAAGTTTTGCTTTTTAAGATATATTTTCTAGATCTATCAACAGTCAGCATCAATGTGAAAATCAAGCCCAGCTATTGTCATTCAATATCAATCTATTTGTTATTTAGGTCCAATGTTTATTTTCTTCCCCTGATTAGGTAATTCATTTACTTAATTTTTTTTTTTTAATGTATTTGGTAGAGGGTCTCACTGTGCAGCTTGCATTTGAAGTGATCCTCCTGTGTTCAGCCTTCCCAGCACTGGGATTACAGGTGTGTGCCACCACACCCAGTCTCCATTAGATAATTTATGTCCATGCAGGTGAGTTCATAAAGCAAGAGCAGAGCTGGGTATGGTGGTGCATGCTTATAATCCCTGCACTGGGGAGGCTGAGGCAGGAGGATGGCTATGTGTTCAAGGCCAGGCAGGGCTACAAAGTGAGTTCAAGACTAGTATGACGTATATATAGAAAGACTTTGTCTCCCCCCACAAACCAAAAACCATGAATGAGAATAAATGGAAAGGTCTCCTTCACCCCTTCTAGTCACCTTTCCTGGAGCTAGCCACTGTGTCCAGGGTCTTTCTTAGTAACTGCCCCTCTGCAAAGGGCTCCCAGCTGGTTCTGATTCTGGGGTTGGAAGGGACAGGGCAGGGCGGGAGCTGCAGGATGCTACTGCCTGCCAGTTTACCTTCTTGCCACTGAGAGGCTGGCCTCTCCCTGTTCCAGGAATTGTGTCATTGTTGTGGGAAGTGTGGGGTCAAAGGCATTGAGGTCGATGATGCCACCACCACTCCCCGACTCCAGGCCCAGGTGAGGCCCTGCCAGGTGCGGTGCCTGGAACTGCACTAGTCTCATGTCTCTGCGGGGTTCACAGAGCTGCTTTTGAGCCTGCAGCAGAGCCGTGAGCAACCTCCTCCTGCCAGAGCTCAGCATCACCTGGGCAGAAAACAGCAGGATACAGAGCAAAAGAGATCTCAGAATGCCTTGGGATCCCCACAATTCCTTGAGATGCAGCCCAAGTCCTGTGCCCCATGAACCATTCCTGGCCAACCACACGGTAAGCGCTCCAATGTATAGGACATTTCATCCTTATGAAGGAAGGGAAAAGATCATAGAGCAGCGACTACTTCCTCTCAGGTGCTAAGCAGTTAGTCCAGGGGAATTCCAGTCTTCCTGTCAGTGTTTTTTGAAAGGTTACAAAGTGCCAGGCCACTGCACGTTAGACTCAGCCTTGCAGTCCTGCTTGCGAGGGAGACAGATGTGAAGAAGTGATGTGAGCAAGGTGCAGCTAATAGGAGTGAGCTGCGCAGATGACCCGGAGGGCCCCGCCTATGCCCAACTGCTTGGTCAAGGCTGCAAGCAGGGATGGCCTGAAAGGAGCGGACCAGGAGTTCACTACGAGTGGAGATCAGCACAGACAAGAGGCCAAGGCTAACACTGGGCTCTTAGCTATCTCCAGCAGGCTCACAGACCTGCTGCTGTCCACCTTGAGATGCTTTGCACTGCTCACATGCCCAAGCCTGAACCTCCACCAGGCGGCTCAGCCTGCTAGGATCAGCTGCCGCCTCTGCAGACAGGAATTACTTAGTTTTTGATGCTGGGCACAAGTTACCTGGGGAGGGAAGGGCAGAGGCTGTGATCAGCTGGGCCAGGCCTTACAGCACTGTTCAGTTTCTCCCTGACCAGGTGCCACATCTGTCCCTCACTGCTCAGTTGATAGTGCCTGGCTCCATGCCAGTCACAGAAGGCTCACAGCGACTGTTCCATGGTCAAAGAAGCAAGGGCTTGCGTTTTTATTTCTGGGGGTGAGCTTGGTGTTATCACCAGCTCGGGCAATTCTATTATTTTGTTCTTAATTGGGCTCCAGTCTGCACTCCTCACCCAGACCCTCAACAGCACAGTGCCTTGGTTTTCTTTTACTTTTTGCTGAATCAGGGATCGAATTCGGGGACCTTACACATGCTAGGTAGGCGCCTATGCTGCTTAGCTAAATCCCTGGTCCACTAGCACCTTCCTTTAGAAACAGCTCTTTATACTAAAAAATGAGGTAGCTCTGAGTCCCCAATTCATGGACCTAGGTGGGTCAACCTGCTCTGTCCAGTTCAAGACTCAATAGACCGAGGTCACCATTGTGCTGCTCTGCAAGTGTGGTAAAACAACAACAACAACAAACGCGAACCAGGAGCTTTGTGTTTCCTACCTGTTGTCTTATACAAACACCAACCACAGCACTGTCAAAGGCCATCTGAGACACAGTGGTGTGCTTAGACACTCTGCCCACTGAGTGTCTCATGGGTAAATGTTCTATCTGTAATACCTAATTTCTTCTGACAACTGTGGAAAGCAGGTACTGTAACCCCTCACACACACCTTTTTTTTTCTTTTTCTTTTTCTTTACCGGGGATCAAACTCCGGACCTTGTGATTGCCAGAAAGACGCTTATGCCGCTGAGCTATTTCGCTGGCCCGTTTAGCCCCATTTTACAGATGGAAAATAAGGCTTATGGAGGTTTAGGAGTTTGCCCAAAGGCCAAGGGTCACACAGCTAAGAAGAGAAAGAGTCGACGCCTCAATCCAGGTCCAGGCGACACCGAAGTTATTAAGAAACCAGGTGCTGGACAAACAAGGTAACCTAGCTTCAATCCACCCCCACACCCCTAGGGGCCCAGCTCCAGCGGGAAATCCTCCAGCGGCCCTAACTGGCATCAGCGCAGCCCTCAGAGCAGGCTGCGCACTTAAGCTCCTACAGAGCCCCAGACCCGGTGACTGTCGCTCTCACGCAGCTTCATCCCACTCTTACAGCTACCCTCTCAGGTAGGGCTTTCTCATTGTGTGCAAGCTGCCACCACAGCTTACGAGGTACCGCCACCTGTCAACGTGCCCCGCTGCTTCCGCAGTAACCTTTATGCCCCACACCCCGAGCTCAAGCCAACTCTGAAAAAAGTGTCCTTCAGCAAAAACGCCGCGACGGGAGGTGGAAAAGGCACAAGCCTGGCAGCCTGGTCTCGGGCTTGCACTTGGGACCTTGTCCCGCCGCGCACGCGCTCGGAAGCGAAGCGGTCCTTGGCTTTTGCATGTCCGTGCACTCACTCAGTCGACGCTCTGGTGACTGGTAAGTTCAGAAGCAAACGGGCCAGCTGTGTGCAGTCTTGTCCTCTCCAGGGTCACCCTCCCCGCCTGGCTCACACCTAACCTACTGGCCGCAAGGACCGGTCCTGCCCGGTACCTTTCGCTGTGGCGCCTCAGCCCGCAACGCCGTAGGCCAATGTTGTGGACGCGGGGAGCTCGCCAGCCGGAGTACAACACGTCCAGAGGCCCGCGCGACACCTCTACAGAAGAAGCGAAGTGAGCGGCGCACACTACTGACGTCACGGCGCGTTGGCCAATAGACAGGCGCCCGCACCCCCCGCAGCCCAGTCGCAGAGGGGCGGGCCCAGAGGTAGGTTCCCAGGCTGTCTTAAGGGTGACCCTGGGCATGAGGACTGGAGAGTGCGCTTTTTCTTTTTCTTTTTAAGTTTTGCGCCCTGGACTCTGCCTTAGCCTCTCCCCATGCCAGGCATCTTTCTGATCGTTGGGCACAGGTGTTGGAGGAGACAAGTCCTAGGGCATTGGTGATCAGAGACAAAAAATTTTGACTTTTGACTCTGACATATTAATAAAGGGAGGGACGATTGTAGTAGTCTACTCATGGGGAACCGGAAGTGTTTTGTCCAGAATTACACAGGCAATAGACGTAGTGAAGCCGAGATTCTTGACCCCCATGTCACGCAACTTCCACCCGCTCAGCTGCCCTGTCTTGTGTTCTTCCTTTGGCAAGAGTGGGGTAATGGAGAGTGAGGCATACCCTGCAGCATAGAGCGCAGTCACAGCTCAACTCCCCAGCCCCTCCTGCATGTGCAAACCTAACAGTCCCTGGGCAAGAGGCCTCTACATTAATCAAAGATCACATAGACTATCAGAGGCTTTCCCTGCTCAGTGAAGAGGTCTGGCCTGTGTCTAATCACACAAGAGGTCCCTGGAAGGTGCTCACCAGGGATGCAGGGCCAGGCATCCACATTTGAGATGTGTGACTCTGGCCACTCTCAGCAAGAGTGCTAGACAAGATGGTGCAGATGAAGGCCATGGGGATTTAGTGGGTGGTAGAGACGGTGAGTGTTTGGGAATGATCAGGAGGAAGACTTAGCAGCCCTCAGTGATGACGGGAGGCGAATGTGAAAGAGAAGAGGTACAAGGTTGGCTCTGGAGTTTGCAGCTTGTCAGATACCTGTGCCATCCATAGCTACGGGGCTCCAGAAGGGGCAGTGGGCCTTCTGTAACATGTTTGCAGGACGTCCTAAGGGTCTTGCAGCATGGGTGGCTGGAGATGAGATCTGAGGCCTGGGACTCCAATGTCCCTTGAAGAAGGACAGGATAAAGACAGAAATATTATCTCTATGGGAGTGGCTGTATTTTCTGTGGGGAGAAACTCATAAAACTATCAAGCTATAGTCCTGAAGATTCTGAAAATATAAGCTACAGTCTAGAAGGAAGTATGTGGTGAAAGGCTTGTATCCAGAATATAGAAAGGACTCTCAGAAGTCAATAAATAAACCAGTTGCAGAGATAATTGAAAAAAGATTTAAATAGCTATTTTACTGAAGAAGTTACACAGTAATTGGACATGAAACAATGCTTACCTTCATCAGTCATCACAGAAATACCAATTATAACTATACTGTGATGCACTGCACACTTACACACAGATTATGACAACTGTGGGCCAGAGTTATGGTTTGTGTCTAGATGTCCTTCTAAAGCCTCTTGTGATTGTGGGGACCTTTTCAGAGGTGATCTAGAGTGTGTGATACTGGGATTAAGGGTGTGTGGTTGGTAAATCTGTGCACTGATTGGTTGGGCATAGTTCTGGGTGGGATTAAAGATGTCAATGATACACCCTCCCTGAGGCAGGAGGCTGCATACAATATAAGGGACAGAAAGGGTCTGATCTGGCCCTCTTGTTGCCTTGCTACCCTTTGAATGCCATGAGTATTTCTCCTCTGTGACACCTGTCTGCCATGTCACCCTGCCTTGGAGCCAGCTGATCATGGACAGAAACCTCTACAAACTGTGAGCCAGAGAAACCTTTTTCCCTTTAACTTTGGGTGCTGGTTGTTTTGTCTCATCAACGAGAAATGTAACCAAGACAGCCAGCAAATGCGTGCGGTGGAACTCAAATGCTGCCGATGGGATCATAAAACAGGACAACCACCTTTGATAACAGAATTTGGCAGATTTTTTTTCAAAGTCAAAATTATACTTACTGTATAATCTCATCATTTCACTGCTGGGCATTGTCTTTTTTTTTTTTT
>NDGN011551196.1:0-15973 GCA_002564285.1 Tympanoctomys barrerae | reverse complement strand
TTTTTTTTTTTTTTTTTTTTGTGGAACTGGGGATTGAACTCAGGCTCTTGCACTTGCCAGGGACGCGCTTATTCCACTGAGCCATCTCCCCGGCCCCTAAATAAACCATTCTTTCCTTAATTTTGGGTGTCAGGTATTTGTCTCAGAGATGGGAGAAGAGTAACCAAGACAATTACATAGCATGTGATCGATATACCTACTTTACACCTCAAGAAATTAAGGGTAAAGCAATAATGTGGCAAATTCACACGAATATTAAGTGATCTACTGATCAATATTTAAGTACATACCCACCTTATTTTTGCATACATTTATTTTAAAATGTAATCCATAATTGGAACAACAATGGCTAAGATATATTAAGATTTTTCAATGTGTCTGGTTCTCTGGGACCTTGTGTATACTAAATATATGCGCTATTTCTCAGCTATTGCACCATGCTCTGACTTCTGTTTCCAAAGTTTTCATTTTTAACATTTTGCCTAATTAGAAAAATTATTTTTTAAGGAAAAGTCTATTTTAAAAGTTTATAATTTTTGAAAGTGGCTGCAATCTGCAAATCCTGTAGGGTCCTCAGAGGGGGGTGGGTAGAAATGAATAAAAATAAGACACAGAAAAGCTGGGAACTGGTGAAGCCTGACCCTTCTAGGGTGGAGGTGGACAACAAGTCCCTGCTCTGGGGTCTTTATTTATGCGAAGTATTAAAGAAAACACAAAGAAAAAGGTCAAGAAGGTCTTCACTCTTGCTGAGAACACTGAAAGCAGAACATTCTCAAAGCAATCTGTACTGTAATTAATAAGGAAGAACACCAAGACCAGACACCCATTGAGACACACCTGCGGCCTGTTTCCAGTCTGTCCCAGTGCTCCCTGTCCTTGGGACTGGCTTAGGACTGTCCTTGAGACTGGTCTCAAGGAGTTTGCTGGACTCAGGATCAGCTCCATTTCAACCACCTCCCACACAGAAAAAAAATTCTGATCCAATTTATACCAACTATGACATGTTGCACCATAAGGCAAGATAACTAATGTTAAATGGGTAGGTAGTGTATATTTCCCTTGAGATTCCTCAAGTTTATACATTTGAGAATGTTCCTGCAATCATATAAGTATTATTAAATCTATCGTTAATTAAATGCAGAATAGTACTGATTTCTGTATATTTCATGCATACCATTTAAAGTAAACAAAAACTTGGAAATGGAGTATTCCAGAAATATTGCCATATAATGTTAACCATTCTATTACAGATGCACTTGCTGTTCTGCCACTGAAATTCATGCAAATATCTCTAAGAGCATCAAAATGAACTACTGTTATTAGAGCATTTGTGACTCTCATCTGCACTGTTATTCTTCAGTCAGTCTTCTCACTTGTAAAATATAAAAAGTCACCATTCTCATTTGTAAAATAGAGATGAGATATGAAGTTCAAGTGCTGTCAAAGTTTAGTAAGGTCAATTCATTCAAGCCCAAGCTAGGCATTGCCCATTCATTAATAGGCACAGCCACTTTTCTATGTGCTATAGACACACCAGTGAACAAGTAAAACAAACTTGTACTTTCACAGAACTCACAGCGATGGAAAACAGGCAATACATCAATAGTGATTAAAGTGTGTAGTGTGTCTTCTAATGGTAAGTGGTAGAGAAAGGTCATGGGAGGGTGGCAAAGAGTAGTTGACAATAATCTCCTTGTTAAAACACCACTTGGCATGTACCTCCTCCTCCCCCTCTTCCTCCTCCTCCTCCTTGTCCTCCTCCTCTTCCTCCTCCTCCTCTTCCTTCTCCTTCTTCTCCTTCTGCCTTTGTATTTTGTGCAGGTCTCAGTATGCAGCTCAGACTCATAGTGATCCTCCCGTTTTCAGCCTCCTCAGATGTGGAATTACAGGTGCGTACCACAACCTGACTTGGTCACCAGCTCAGTGTGCCTGGGGGTGTGTCCGTCATGGCACATGGTGCCAGGGATTGAACCCCAGCTCCTGCACTTGCCACAGCAGGTGCTCAGTCCACTGAGCTATCTCCCCGACCCTTCATAGTATTTCTTGAAATACAAAAGAGCTAAATTCAATTAAATCTGAGAGTCCAGTGGACAGTGGATAGCTCAGTGGTCTAAGTGCTGCCCTGGCAAGTACAAGGACAAGGGTTCAATTCCTTAAACTTCAGGCTGAGCCAGCCTTGGAATTCCAGGTGTGCTAACTACATAGTGAGACTCTTTGCCAAATAAATAAATAAGTTTTAAAAAATGAAAAGGAGTTGAGGATGTGAACAAGATTGTGAGTTCAATTTTGAAACATTCACAAATGAGGTGGCTGTGAGAAGGTTAAGGTGTATGTGTGGTGGGAAACCCATGGTAGTGTTCTTGCCTAAAGGCTGCTGAAGTACCAGTTAACACAACCAGAAAAGCAGTGTCAGTGAGGATCAACTATGTGCAGTGAAGGCGAACAAAGAGAAGATATGAAGGAAGATATGTGAGAGAAGATATGAAGGAAAAATTGAATTTTCAGGAATATACTGACAACAGAACTAGAATACTTTAAGTCTTAGAGAATGGCTAAAAAAAAGAAAAAATGTGTGACAGGTAAAAGAATATAATAAACTTTGAAGGATATGGACTGTCGGTAAGTTTAATTTGTATAATTCTAATCCTAGTTGTTGCATATTGACATGTGAGATAAACTTATTCTCAAAATTTTAGAAATCACCTTGCTCTATAACTTATGTGTATGAGTAACCAGTTTCCTATTCTAGCTAATTGTACTAGATGAAATATTAGCATAATCATATAGTAAATGATATTGCCTTATGATTATTATTTTATGAAATAATCATCATTGCATATTTTACTCATGAATTATAAATATAAATTTCATGTAAGTGGACCATTATATTTTCACAAAGTTACTACTAAGAAACAAGATACCCATTGTTAAGAAGTACAAGGTGCATAATGATAATAGGACTAAACCAAAGGAGTATCTCTTTCTTTTCAGTTCACCCATTTTATTCTATTCTTTATATTTATTTATTTATACCAGGAATGGAACTTGGGACCTCGAACTTACCCTGCAAGCACTCATTCCACTGAGCTATATCTCCAGCCTTAGTTCACCCATTTTTATAGAAATCACTTTTGTAAAGTAAAATGTTACTAAGTCATTGCTGCAAACTGATAATTTTCATATCAAAGTGAAACAATATTTGTATCTGTTGTAAATAGAAAGTTATAGCCAAAGGTCTTAAAATACTTATAAAACTGATATAAAAATATATAAGCAAATATACAAAAGAAAAAAGTTTAACAAGATATCAGAAAAATAAGAATTAACATGTGAATGTACTAGGTAATAAAGGAATAATTTCCAGTAATGTATGACATGTCAAGTCAAACAGTAACAAACAGAAATCTCTGTATGATCATCTACAGAATTTCTAAGACTATATTAGATAATTAAAATATATGAGGAAATATAAAAGACAGCATAGAAAAGAAGAACCAGAATGTTATAAAGGAAGACGTTGAACAGTCTCCAAATTTTAACAGTAACTGAGGTGCAAAGTAAAACAATTGCTTTAAAGAAAATATAAGTAAGAGGTACATAAGTTGTGTAGAAAACAAAACTTTTTTGGAAGACATAAAATATTTAAAATACACAGAGCAAGTAATTTCAAACTTTAGTATCTAATAAACATAATATGATTTGTGTGCTGTGAGAATTTGTTTATTGATTATTTTATCACGTCACTCAACCACTGAGTTTTCTAGGATCTAATGATTAAATTCAGTGAAAAATAAGAGCCTGCTAGATAGCTCAGCCGATTAAAGTGACTGCTTGGGCAGAGGCAGGGACCTGGGATCCCAGGAACACCGTGTGGTGCCAGCCCCTCTCCAGTGGAGCACTGAGACTGGGTGTGGTGGCGCCTGCCTGTAATCCCAGCACTTGGGAAGCTGAAAACAGGAAGATCACGATGAGTCGAATCTGTGTAGTGAACCCTGTCGACCCTGTACTAAATACATAAATAAATAAACATATGAATTAAAAATGTTATTTTATTTTTCCTGTTATGAAGCCTATGTTAACACTGAAACAGAGAAGCGTTACAAGCATATAATGGTACAATTAAAAACACAAAACCAAATATACACAAACCCAAACTCATGAGAAATTATAATGAGTGAAAGACAAAAATGCTTCAAGCTCTTTGTCGTCTCTCTGACTGCTCCAAATGGGAGTTTCAGCACCTCCTGCTTGTTTGCAACACAACTTCTCCCAGGGGTGCGTCCTCGTGGTGCGGTGTGCAGTTGCTCTCCTATCCGTGTTATAAGCAAAACCGTACCAATTTCATACAGACTCAGTTAAAGTTATTTGTCCTCAGGTAAAAAACCTGTTTGATTCTGATTAGCTATTTCCTGCTTTATTTTTGCATTTCTTTTTACCTAGCATGACTTGCTGAAGTCAGGGCAAAACAAGGACATTTTATGTGTTTATTAAATATACCATTTTCTCAATCTGTTTTCCAAATTGCCCATTATTTCTATTCATGTGAAATAAAAATCTGCCAGTTGAATAACCTAGTAGGGAAAATTGCATCAAATTTAAGTTTGTATTTTATAAAGGGACACATTGAGAGAAAAACTGAAATATGCAAAGTAGTTATATAGTGCATTTTTAGCTTCCATATAATTGCTTCTTTTATTTTTATATTTTGTTGTTCTAATTTCTTAAGCGTCAAACTGCTTAGATGGAAGATTGAAGAATACATAGTATACAGATGAATTTGCCAACAAAAGTTTCTTGGTTATATACTGCAATATTATTCCCAAAATGTAATCTCTAGTGAAATGAATACAGAGAAGGCATTGGCTTTCCGTGCCAAATGGCATAAAAGCCAAAGTATACAGATTTTACAATCTGACAGTTTCTCAGCAGTAACAGCACCAAAAATGGCCTCTTCAACCTCCTCCTTAAACACACAATCCTCCACAGGGGATGTGTTCTGTCAACACAGGTTCCACGAATCTGGGTTTCTGTATATCTGTTTGCGTGTTTTTAATTGCGTCATTACCTGCTTCTTGAAGCTCTGAGCTTACACATTAGTAATCTGAACAACACAAATGCGGAGCGAAATAGCGGAACTGAAATCTGAAACATCAAGTTCCAGGGAAGATGAGAACTTGAATTTCCAGCCCGAGCAGTCATCCAATTCCGTACATAATTCACATCTGATCGATTCCAGATGACGCGGGCTAATGCAGTCTCTTAGAAACTTCACGTGTCATTGTTTTTAAGCGAGAGCGATGACTGTTCTAAACACAGACGCTTGGGTAAGCAGAGGCAAAGTTTGGGAAAGAGAAAGACGACTAGTGGTAGGTACAGAAAGACAGAACTAATCACAGCGGAGGGTAGTGGAAGGCTATTAAAGCCCATAACTCACTAAAGCGCCTACTTATTCTTCGTTCTTTTTTCTCTTTGCTTATTTATTTTTACATCATACTTAGCTTTATGTACGTAGGGCCCACTGTCAGAGTCACACTAGCAATGTAGAAAAATAATAATAATTAAAAAAAACTAGCCTGAGCTAGATGAGAAACACTAAAAGTTTATAAATACCTCTTGGAGAAGTCCAATAATCAAGTGTCTAGGAGATTTAGAAATATATCTAAATAGTATTCCTTGTTCCTTAGTTCACAGAGGCCAATATCCCAGTTTCATAATAACACGAAGATTTATCAGTGTTCAATTAGGAAAATGAACAATATTTCCTGGTATGACCCAGTTCACCACTCCAAGGTCATGTTGACAGTTTATGTTTAAAGCACGCAGCAGATTTGATCTTTAGCAGTCAATGAAATACAAACAAATTTATATTAATAGTGATTAAAACTAGAGTATAAATATGGAAACCTAGATCAAGGTTCTTCAGCACTGTTGTAAGAACGTCCCTACTCGTGTTTGCGTGTGTGTTTAGCTTTGGGGATAGCTACAATATAAATAATAATGTACAAAACATGAATCAATGAAGCAAGGGAAGTTAGGATGCTTTAAATTTATTTCTATTCATCCAAATACAATATATTGGCAAACAACTTAATAAATTAAATACCTTTCTTCAGTGCCAAACAATAGGAATGACAAAGTAAAAACATCATTTAAATTGTATTTTAACTTTTTTACTCTTAGTGCCATTTTCTAAGACATTTTATTGGATACAAATGCCATGAAAATATTTATTTACCTATCCCTCTATTGTCACCGGAACAGGTTGTCATAATTTTTATATCTCCAACTGTGGTATTTTAAATTTTTAATGTAATCATGTGTCACCTATAAATAAATGAAACTGTTACATATTCCTTTATTTACTTATGGACTTATTAGCACATATTTGCAATACTGGTCTTCTATGGTCACTGTAGGGTGTGGTGCATTCACTTAACACATTTCAGTTTCCCTCTCCTCCTCCCTTCCCTCCACCCTCTTTTATTTTTTAGCATGATATTCATTAATTTATTTTACAGGACCTTATAAAGTTAATTATCATAATATAGTTTGAAGACCAGATTAATAGGCCAAAGAGTATATAAAAGATATAAGACCACTGTCCTAAATGGCCTTTTAGATACTTTTAACTAAAGTGACTACAATATTCTTAATAAATGGTAGACACTTCTGTAAAATAGAACAAATATAAAGGCACTCTTAACACTGGTCAATCAATCCTAAACCAAAAAATGTGACTGAATTAATCAACTTAAAGTCTATATTTATCATAACATTTTAAGCAGGGCACCTTTGTGAGAGTATCTGAGAAATAGTAAGAACATTTTGGCAGCAGGAGCCTTTAATCCTTAGTAGGTAAAAGCATAACCTTTTAATAATTGTTTTTAAATGTAAGATCTGTCCACCTAATTAGATGAATTAATTCACTTGCTTGTCATATAAATGATTATAAAATGAAAAACACAGATGGTCATTAGCAAAAGATCTGAAATATATTTCAAATTGATTAAAAAGATGTGAGAAAGGGCTAGAACATATGATTAAGGTAGTCTACAAATAAAGCTGACATGACAATGAGGTGATTCAGATACATTGCTATACCTTTCAGAAAATAACTACAATATATTGGGCATAGTAAAGTGATTTTCATGCATCCACTAAGCAGAATATATAGGCCTCACCCCAACCTGCACTGTAGTGGTGAGGAAATTAGAGATCAGAGCGCTGAAGTGATAATTCATAGTGCATCTGCAGTATGCATCATGTGGCTTTCATCTCAAGTATTTGATAAATATATAACTATTTCTTAGTGTTTTCATTTATACAAAGTAGACAATATCATATACCAAGTAAAAATTAATAGTTAAAAAATAATTAACACAAAGAAAATATATTTCTTATAGACAAACATCCAGCAACTGGTGCAGTATGGATTCTGTAACAGGAGATCTGATTTCACAGCCACGGTATTATGTGTTCTCCCAGATTGCAGAGATCTTTTCATGTATCTCCAATATCCCCAAGACACAAGAGGGAAAATGAGGAAGAGAACTGTTACCCAAGGCAAGAATTTACTTGGGATTCATCTATGGTGTGACACATAGCTAAGTTTAGGGGTGTAGCACAGGGAATTTGAAGTGGCTCCCAAGGATCCATGTCTACTGGTATTTGCCTCCACATAATTGCCTGACTGTGGACAATATGTCAGATTTTTCTCTAGTAAATACATTATGGTTAAAGTCATGTAGCTCCCACGGTATCTTACTTTACAGAGACTGCATCCTCCCTCCACTCTCAGGCTAGAGATTCTCTTGTTGTCTTGAGTAAGCAAGTGGCATGGAAAGGACCACAGGTGGTGAGGGGCCACCGAAGGCTGTAGAACATAGCACTGTCTAGGAGTAGAAGGCAGCCCCTCACTGACTAACAGTGCAGTGAGGTCCTCTGCATTATAGCTGTAAGAAAATGAATTCTGCCAATAACCTAGGTCAGCCTTGAAGCATAGTCCACTGTCCAGGCCACAGCGTGGCCTCACTGCTTCGTTGCATCCCATGACAGACTTTGGTGCAAGATTCAACCACACCACTCTTGTGCCCAACCATAAGAATCCATGAGGTAATTCTAAGAGCTAATTTTATGACAATGTGTACAGCAATAGAGAAACTAACGCAGAAAGAAGATTCATGGCATGGCTCCAAGGTTAAGTCCAGCCTGTCTTTCCTAGACAAATAAAAGTTAGAATGTCTACTAGAAGTATTGTAAAATAAAACAGTAGTGGTGTGGTAGGCACAATAGCTCTCCTTCTAATGTCATAAAAGAGATAGAAAAACAGGAATGTCACTATAGTACAGTCAGCTCTTAAAGCAAATGACTGAAATCATTTACATATGTATGTATGAAATTTGAAATGTAAAAATGTAATAAAATTATGGTATCAATGCTCATGTTGTGCTAGTCCTGTTTTTGAAATTGATATGTTATAAATAATTTAACAACGAGAAGCAAATTTTCTTTTTACAATGCACTTTGGGCCTCATAAAGACTATCATCTTTAAAAGACAGGCATTTTGGTAATCTCCACTTTTCTGTTCCCATAGTTAGAATTCTTTTAACATCAACACACAAATGAAAGAAATGAGTTTAGCTACCTTTAAGAACATGGAAAGCATAAATGAGGCTTCTGAAAGTTGTAGAAATTGAGGTTGTGCCACTTGAATGGAGGGCCCTGGGAAGGAAGCATAGATTGCTATAGATTGTGTGCTTTAATCTTTCAGGACAATTTGATGAATTCTTCTTATATGATTTTTTTTCAAGGAAGGTGGAAAGAATGATTTAGGCTAAAGTGGAAATGTGTTATCCCAAAGATATCAAGAAATTGTATCAACCAAGAGAGCATGTGTTTTGTTTACTGTTATGTCCTGTTAACTTGTGGTTAAGGTAACCATGTCTAATATCAGGGTCCTGTGACAACTGTTATGTTAAACTGAAAATATCATGGCTTACCTGTTGGAACCAAGCCAACCACAAGCTGATAACAGTCAATGATGAATTATTTTCTTGATAACAAGTGAATAGGTATAATGCTTTTTCTAGCCTTTTGTGAGAGCTTCTAGAATAGAGGGCTTAAAAGAACATACAAACCTAATATCACTAAATGCTAGATAGTTATCTAATATAAATGTCTCAGGTCTCTTAGAATTCCCATGTACAGTGGCTGTGGCTTTCCTGCTGATGCTAGGTTTTATAATTTATAATGTTTGACAGTTCCCCTAAGTACCTGCACAATTTCTTGGAATTAAGTGAATTTATCATTATTGTCTATATTATGATTCATACCCTTGTCTTGTGAATTATGAATGTCTTAGTCTCTTATAATAATATTCCAAGTGTCTAATATGGAAGGAAAAAAAAAAAAACCTGACATCAGGCCACCACTAGTTGACTAAAGACATTTTATTTCTTTTTCATTTTCTTTTCTGTGGGGAGGAATTCAGGGTGAACACAAGCAGCCTTTATTGGTTTCAAGGACAAATAAAGCCAGTTTACCAGGTTCGGCTCCCAGGCCAGAAGCAGCGGATCTGCTCTGACGCCGCACACTGCACTCGGAAGCAGCTGACTAAAGAATTCTGAAGTAATCTAAAAGTTAAAAAGTATCAGTGAAATGTATTCGAGTTCACAATTTAGTGTCAAAACCTGAGAAAATGAACTGGGTTTATTTATTCAACAATAGTGAACAATAGGATTTTTTCCCTCCTATATATGAAGTAAAAGAAGAAAAATGGTGTCTCTACTATTCACTGGCGTTTGCATCTTCCAAAAGTGCATCTGTAGAAACCTCAATTGCAAAACTGATGACATTTGGAGATGGAGCCTTTGTGAGATAATTATATCATGAGATAGAACTTTCATGTTAAATTAGTGCCCAGCATGGTCAGCACTCAGGAGGCTGAAGCAAGAGGATCGTTGTGAGTTTGAGACTAGGCTGGACTACAAAGTGAGCTCAGGTGCAACCTATATAGCAAAACTCTGTCTCAAAAAAATTAAATAATTAAATAAAATTGAGGCTCTTAAAAGACGATGAGAAAATGTGCTCCATCTTTTCCTCTCTCTCTCCCTCTCTTCCTCTTCCCCCCCTTCTCTTTCTCTGCCATGTGAAGATAAAGAAGATACAATTTGAACATAATTTTGTGCTTCTGAGATTCAAGGATTGTCAAAAATAAATTTAAGCCATTAGATTATGGCAATATGTTATAGAAACACCAATTAAGAAAGGTTTCTGGGGCCAGCCAAATAGCTCAGCAGATTAAAGCACTTGCAAGCAGGCGCAGGGACCAGGGGTTTGATCTCCTACTGTGCTGGCCTTGACCCTGGGGCAGGCTGAGATGGCAATTGAGACTGGGTGTGGTGGCCCCTGGCCTGTGGTCTGAGCACTTGGGAAGCTGTAAACAGGCAGCTCACTATGAGTCCGATCTAGTAGTGAGACCCTGAACACGTGATAGACCCTTCCCTAAAAGTACAGGAAAAAAAAAGGAAGAAAGAAAGTTTTCCTTAGGGATAAAAAGACAAAATGAATATTTAAATATAAACGTTAACATTTTATTTCCCATTTTCTATTTTAAAACAATACAAAATGATTAAACCTCATGAAATTTTAAATAAATTATATCTCTAAAATATTAAAGAAAACATAAATTTATAATTGCATATTTCACTTAATCTAAACTCACTTGTATCATGATACATATAAATATTTAGAATCAAATTTACTCTTTTAGTTGCTTTTTAAAAACAATAGTAAATAAAACCATTCCACTACCATTACATGACTTTAGAAAAACTGAATCTGGTTTACATTGATGCAAAAAAATTGGCGGTCCTACTAATGTACATTGTGTTATAATTGCTACACAAGTGCTGTGAAAATCGCATTTTATATAATACAGGATATATCTATGAAGAGGGAATCCACTAAGTCCAGAGAAACTTAAATCCAGCTCCAATTTCCTCTTGAGAATTTGAGCCAAAGATTCTCTTCAAGACCAGCTGATTTCTATTGGTTCATCAAGAGTCACAGCATTAGCTCTTAGATCAATTTCTAATATCTAGAAAGAAAAATTAAAATTAATTGCTTAATCATACACATTTTGGTCATATTAATAATGGCAATTTCCATTTAACTTTTCTCTAAATAAACACATATATTTCTCTTTTATTTTGATGAAGTTTTATTATTTACTATTAATAAATAATGTTTTATTATTTCTTATTTATTATTTAATTACAGAGCAAGATACAATTTTAGCAACAAGGCCACCAAACCTATCAATATTATTGATGAGGAAAATAAATTGCAGATAGAAAAACTGATTATCAAATACATGAAAATCTAAGATCATAAGCCAATTATATATCTTGATATATACTGTGATAGGGTTTCCAGCACTTGTAAACTTGGAGCTACTCAGCTTCACTACCAGAATCTGTCCCCTTCCTTCCCTTTAACGCTAGGCAGTCATCCCCACCTAAGGATCTGATTTACAAGTATGTCTTCCTTGACTTCAGTGAGCAAGGGCTTTCATGGGTTTACCATATTGTCACTGATTTCCTGTGTCACTCTCTTTGACTGGAGATAATCTTGGTGGGACCACATATGAGATAACAATAAATTTAGTCAAATAAGCAACTGTAATCTAACAGTCACTTATTTACATGATTTAATGAGACCTTACTGTCATTGTTCTTCTTCATTACACTTACATGATTATCTGTGCCTTAGCTTAGAAAGTGGATTCAGTCACCAAACATCCAAGACAGGAAAAAGAAAACCAACTTCCCCCACAGCTTCTTATGCATAGGACATTCTCTGAAGATTTTTTAAGTTTATTCTTTACAAGGAAGACCAAATTTGGGTCAAAATAATATACCTTAATGTAAAATTTAAAAGGTAAGTTAACTGTCTTATTACCCAATAGCCAAGTTTAAAATTCATCCATTGAGCACTAAAACATAAGCTTAGTTCTTTTAAGCAAGAGATATACCATATCACTTTAAGTAGAGTTTGTTTGTTTGTTTTAACTAGGGAGAGCTTTCTCTGGGCATATTTTTATGAACATTATGGATACTTAAATCTGAGAGCAAGGCTCCCACTGAGTGGCACATCCTGGCCATCAGCGTTTTTCTTTGTACATGCTTGTACAAGTCCACAGTGATTGCATCCTTACTGTGTGCTGCCTTATGCACATAACACATCTTAATCCATGTTTGTGTTCTTTGTGTTCCCTCCCTCCTCTTTTCTTCATCTTGTGAAACATTTTTATTATAACAATTATCTTGTGTTGTCAGTTCAACTCTCCTGTGAGTAAGTTTCCCACACCTATGCCACAGGGTAACCCAGAAAGAGAAAGAAATTAACCATTCATTCTTTTTCTTATACAGGAGCTCTATAAAGGCTTAGAAAAGATTAAGTGTCTATAAATACTTTCTATATTTAACTGTACTCATAAAAACTGTCTATAGGCCCAGCAAAATAGCTCAGCAGACTAAGCACCTGCTTAGGCAAGTGCAAGGACCAGGGCTCCATCTCCAGCACCACATGCCACAATGGCCCTGCACCTCGTGGGCTAAGTCAACCCCCGAGTCCAGGTGTGGTGGTGCACACCTATAATCCCAGAGTTGAGGACGCTGAAAACAGGAGGATCACCACGAGTCTGAGCTACGTAGTGAGAGACTGTACCAAAGATAATAAATAAATAAATAAATAAATACATCTATAATTTTTGGTTAAAATTAATACATTTTAAATCATTAGGGCAATGATACAAGTTCAAAAATTCTTAACACTTTAAATTTGTGTGGATATGTTTAGAAGCAGTGGTATAAATTTTTGCACAATCTGATTTGTCACTTAAACAGAGGCTACAATAACACTGATGTAAAAATATTTTATGCAATATTATTATTTATATCACTCATTTAATTTTGTGGTTAAAGTAATGAGCTTTACCATTATGATAATAAAACAATCAAGAAAATATAGAAGATGAGACAAGCTTTGTTATTTGATTAGATAATAAGCAGTACAGAAAAAATCCCTTTAAAGTAATTGACAAACATGATTTTTTTCTTTTTTCTTTCTTTTTTTTTCTTTTTCTTTCTTTCTTTTTTTTTTTTTTTTGCATTTAGTATAGGGGGTACAGGGTGTACAGAGTCTCACTACATAGATTGAACTCATAGTGATTCTCTTGTTTTCAGCCTCCTAAGCACTGGGATTACACATATGCACCACCACCCCAAGTTAATCGCTGTCTCAGCACGCCCAGGACCGGGGCCGGCACAGCACACTGGGGATGAACCCCAGGTTCTGCGCTCTGCCTAAGCAGGCGCTTTTGTCCACTGAGCTGTCAGGCCGGCCCATGAACTCTTCAATCATGGAGAACTAATTTTCCTTATCAGGATGCCAGTTTCTTGACCTACCATGGAAGATCGTGGGGATAAACCAGTGATGCTCTTACCTTAGAATTTTATAAATCACAAACATATTCATAAGAAGAAAAATGGATGTAAGATCCCAAGTTCTCAACTTTCATTTTACCAAGAAAGGACACTAAGTATATTGAACTACGATTTTCCCAACTGTGACAGAATTTTAAGAACTAAAGGTTATCTTAATGTCACTGTAGTAAGGAAGCCTTAATTCCATATTAAAGGGAAATTCAACGGCTCTACAAGGCAGCAGTCACAGCAGCAGGACATTTTATAGAGGCCTCCTCTCCGAGGTGCTCTGAGACCCACAGAGACTGACGATTTGGACAGACGACTACTGTGCTGTAAGCTAAGTTTCTCCCCCAAGAGCTAGCTTGGTTCTTTCAAGTTTAAGTACAGAAAAATGTGTCCTCACTCATTCATGCAGTTTAGAAGCATTAAAATGGCCTCAAACTTGGCAAAAACAGCTTCCAATTTGGAAAAAAAAATGCATATAAGCTGTTTTCTAAAATATGTGTTTGAAATCCATCTTTACAAGTTCTATATTTGCAGAATTTAGTAGGGGCATGACATTAAGATATGGTCTACTTGCCTCGTTTTATTCAATTTGAAAGAAAAAGAAGGCTTTAAAACACTTGTTCAAATAAGAAGCTAATTACTGTGAATAAATAAAAATATATAACATTATAGTAAATAACAATAGCAATTAAAAATCATTAATAGAATTGTAACTCTTCAATATGTGTGCCTTTTCTTAAGTCACTCACATTAATTGCTGCTTATAGGTAGTTGTATTAATTTTTCTTTTTTTAGAACAGGATGTATAGGGTCTCACTGTGTGTTTCAGACTCGTAGTGATCCTCCTGCTTACAGCCTCCCAAGTGCTGGGGTTACAGGTGCGTGCCACCGCAGCCAGTCTTAATTGCCATCTCTGCACACCCCAGAGGCGGGGCTGGAAGGGCAGACCAGGGAGGGGATCCAACTCCCAGCCCCTGCGTCTGCCTAAACAGGCACTTTAATCTGCTGAGCTATTTGGCCCGCCCTTAGTTGTATTAATTTTGAAAAAAAAATGTTCAAATATATTTTAACCAAGACATATGCAATGTTCAAATACACACTTTTTTGAAAAAAATTTAAGGCACTTTATCATATATGGATACTATCACATCAGAAGCGTAACGTAGTTTAAAATTGATTTTCATGAGTTAAGACAAATATAAGGAAGATTGATGTACAAATTATGAAAAAATGGGGTGTAGAGATGGCTCAGTAGAAAAAGTTCTTTCCTGGCAAGTGCAAGGGTCTGAGTTCAATACCCGAGTCCGCCAAAAAATAAAAATAAAATAAAATAAAATAAATAAATTATGAAGAAAAATAAAATGGAAATAACCATGGATATTTAGTGACAAGGTATATAAAATATGAGAAAAATTACAGTTAGCTCAATATCATTTAGGCCTGAGAAGTATAAAAGGTTCACACAGATATTTTGAACAGCTACATTTTTAAAAAGTATTTGCTTATTTCACTTACGTCTTTGTCTGGAACTTCGTTGAAGTGCGGTGCCACTTTATTTTCATTATATGTCAAGGTAACTTCAGAGATAGGAGTTTTTTCTCTTCCCCATACATAAATATATCCAAGCCTCGTTTCTGTTTTATTTATGTATCCACTTTTCAATACAGTGCTTGTCAAAATTGTCTACAAAGAAAAATGAAAATAAATAATTTGAATTTAACAAAAATAGTTTTTAAAATCATTGTATATATATATTTCTTTCATTAAGCAAAATATATTTCATAGTATAGTAAATAATGTAAAATCATATATCTATAAACTTTATTAGACTATTTCATATAATAAACATATAATAAAGTTAAAGAGTCTCAACACAATGGCATATAAGTAATCTTAAATACCTTGTTTAAATTAAATTGCACCAATAAATACAGGTCTTTCTCATAGGTGTCTGTAGAGAAAAAAAAGTGATATATTTTTATTCTTTAAAGAATAGTAAACAGTATTTTTAATTTTCTTTTCTAGGTAACATGTTACCAAATTTTATTCGTGAATTTATAATTAAAATCAAGTTGATAAAATATAGTTTATGTAAATGTCTCTATCTAAAAGCTATTTCCCCATAGAATCTTAATGCTAAACTTATTACGTATTTACTACTTATTAATACTTATTTAATAAATGCTTATTGAACACTTGTGAAAATCTAAATACTTTGCAAAAACTACTTTAGGATATGTTACTAGTATTTCTTTTGTGCAGAAGAAAGTCAGTCTCAAGATAATTAAACTTTTTCAAAAGTGAAGCAACTAACTATTCTGAAAGTCTGCAGTCAAGCCCAACCTGTCCTGAGTTCTAAGACTGCTTAAATATATAAATGCATGCACTGAGAAGATGGAAAAATGAAAGTCAGATGCATGACTGAAATGTATACTGGAGCAATATGAAAAAAGTCACGTATTTGAATCCCCCCCCC
>NDGN011551193.1:15068-36149 GCA_002564285.1 Tympanoctomys barrerae | reverse complement strand
AAAAAAAAAAAAAAAAAAAAAAATAACGTGCATGTTTTCCTTTTCTCATTGGTGAGAGAAAATACCTGATGCCCAAAGTCGAAGGAGGAAAGGTTTGCTTGGCACAGTTGTGGAGGTTTCAACCCAGTGTTGACTAGCTCCAAGACACAGGGGCATCGCAGAGGAGAAACAGTTCATGGTGGGCAGAGGCGAGAGGGCAGCCAAGCAGGGGGGAAGCCAGTGACCACAGCAGCCCTGTTCCGTCCCTTGTAGTCTATCCAGGCTACGTGCCCTGGGACAGGTAGCACATGCACCCGGGGTGGGCCTTCCTGATGCCCACACCCAGAGCTATGCCAGACCCCAGGCAGTGGGCTGATTTAGTCACCTCACACCCTTGATGCCAGCATCACACACTCTAGATCCAGCCACCTCTGAAAGCCCCATCTGTGACTACCTGAGGCTTTGAGGGGACATCTAGACACAGCTATAAAGACATGTCAGAATTTCCTTCCTTTTCACAGTTGAACAATCTGTTTGTCTGTCTCTTTTTGATACAGAGTCTACTATGTAGTTCAGGCTGGCTTTGAGCTCACTTTGTAGCCCAGGCTGGTCTCAAAGTTGCAGTGATCCTCCTGCCTCAGCTTCCCGAGTTCTGGGACTATGGAAGTGCACCACCGTGCTTGTCCAGATGAATAATAATTCATTGTATGGCTATATCACACGTTTTGCTAGCCATTCATCTGTTGATGAATGCTTGTATTGATTTTATCTTTTGGTCACTAGAAATCCTGCTGTTACAGACACATATCCTTCAACTTATGTTTTCAGTTGTTACACAGATTTTTGAGGTAGGAAAAGACATGAAGAAGCTTATTTGAAGTCCAAAGTTGAAGAATAGTGCTTCGTATGGGTCTTTCCATGAGGATGATGGGTAACAAAAAGGGGGAGGAGTCATCCTAGGCAGCTGCTCTGCAAACGTACAGGGATCTCCCGCAGAGTGCTGTCTGTTGGGGAACATACATAATGTTGAATATAATCCCTGTAAGATACAGAGCTTGGGCCGGGGTGTACAGTGGCACAAGCACCTGCTTGGCAAGTGCAAAATCCTGAGTTGGCGTCCTGGTAACAAACATAAAAATAAAGATGCAGTGCCTCTGAGGGCTACCTGTGTGACTTCATGATCAGGCTGAATGCCAAGGGTCACTCATGTGAGAGCATTAAGGAATGGGTGGTCAGCAGGGCTCTGCCTCCATCCCCAAAGAGAACACAGCAGAGCGCTTGATGGGATCAATGTGAGAGCTTGTCATGAAGGCTGCTGCTGAGAATCCCAGAGGGCAGAGGGGAGAGGAGCTCACGCCATCCCCCAAGTTGCCAGGCTGGAAGATGGAAGAGCCCCGCTCACAATACCACTGTAGATGGCCACCACAGCAAAGGGCCTGGTAGACATTTAGGCTAAAACTTAGAGTACCCAAGGGCTGAAGCTTCCCCAAGTTGGGGATGTTTGTCATTTGGGCTTGTCAAATATTTGCTTGTATCAGAGTATAAAACATAAATACAGATGATGATTACAGGGTGGGTTTCAGCAGCTCTTTATACATGGGTCTCCACAGAACTGAGGAAGCTTTTCAAATGCTTTCTATCTTGGTGGTATAAGCAAGGACCTGAATACCAAAACAAGAGTGTTCATTAGCCCTTAGGTTCAATAGATTATTCTTGTAATGTAAAATAGGACAACTCTGTGGACATACCATCAAGGCAAAATAGTATGAGTTCTCTAAAAATTGTTTAGACTGCTTAGGTACCAAAAGTAGGCAACTAGCATACAAACCATTCACATTATGGATGTTTCTCCTGCTCTGACTTTAATGGGACTTCTTCTAATTCCTTTTTTTCTTTTTTTAAATTCCTGCTATTGTATGAATCCACTCTATTTGTAACCTCAAGTTCTCCAAATCAAGGAAAAAGTATTTTCTAACTCTGAATATTCACTCTTGTTCCAAATGGAATTGTTTGGAAAAGTTGGATTATTTTAATTTAATATTTTTAAAGTATTTCAAAAATGAGCATGTGCTTTTCGTTTAGTAAAATGGATGTTCTGAGAGATGACCAGATGAAACTGTAGCTATGAACACAATTGGTTTCTGTGTTCGAGAAAATCTCAAGTTTTCAAAGAAATAATGTTGAAGTATCTCTTCAAACTGTTGAACTGTTGCTTTCATAGAATTTAACCCACGTTCCTTAGGATTGGAGCTGCAATGCTATGCCCACTTTGGTTGTTGCATTTATGTATAAATTAGTGTTTATTCTGTCTCACAAATGAGTTGCATAGCAGTGGATAACATGTGTAAGAACAGTTGTGTCCATGGTCCAGAACAGCCTAGTAACTGTCCATCATTCGTGTCTGAGGTCTGTCTTCACACAGGACTCCTTCCTACCTAGGTGGGCCTTCTCTCTGCATTTTGTTATTCCACTCCTCAGAATGACTTTTGATCATTTGTTTTTGTATTGCAGAAGTTATGCATACTTGCTTTTATTTCTCAAAATTGTCAAGTAAATTTTCATATCATTCTATTTAAAGTGAGATAAAGTTATAAGATAAAAGCATGTAGCAACATGTACTTCTGTAAAATAACCATGTCACATTCACACTAGTAGCATGCCAGGACAATTGCTCTTGTTTGCCCTTCTTTGGATATACATTTGTGTACATTTCACCTAACTGCACAAATGCAGTGAAATGTGTGTCCACAAAGACCTGTTTTCATGAAATTACAAGCTACATTGAGTACACAGACCCCTCGTTTAGAGCACTCAATTTCAGACCATGGAAACTGCAGTGGAATTTGAAACACAAAATCTTACCACATAGTGAAGAACAAAGGATAGACAAGCGAGTGATGATAATAAAATCTTGAAGGCTCTGGATTTCTCTCCATCGCTGGAGAAAAGAGCTTAGAGCTTTTCCTTGGATCAGCAGCACAGAGAGGAAAAGGCCTGAGTTTCAAAGTCAAGTACATAGGTTTGAGGCCTGGCTTTTCCTGTATAAAATTTCTCACCAATGACATGGCGACAACTCTTCAAGCACGGTATCACGAAATTTAGTGAACAGAGAGGCCGCTGTAGAGTGTGTGTCTGAGCCAGTGTAAGCGATGGCCAGGAGGCCTGGGCTGACTTGGGCCATGCTCCAGCAAAGAGTTAAGGAGATGCCCTTCACACGGCTGTGCCAAAAAGTGCTTTCTTTAGGTGTGTTGTCACACGTTAAAGGTCCAATCTGTCTTCAGGTAGAGTCTGAATTTCTAACCTCTGACCTGTATGTGGAAGTTTTATTAACACATCTCGGGAACAGAAACACCTTGCCCAGGAGGTGTCTGCTTCTCGTGTTCAGCACAAGGCAAGTAACTGTCACCTTCTGAACAACTGTCTCATCACTGACTTTTCCCTTGGCTTACTACCCCACATAGAGAAACAGGAACAGTGAAAGTACTATCTTCATGAATTGTCATTTCAAGAATCTGATGTTCTCTTGGCTTAGTTCAACCAGATTGATCACCAGTCTCTCAGAGAGCAGTGTATTCCCTGCATTATGTTTTAAAAAACATAATCCTTTATTATGAACTTTATAACTGAAGAAGTACCACCTAGTTGATTGCTAGATCTCTGAAACATTAGGATTGCTAGTAGCCCAGTTTTAAGCATTATAAGCCTGAGTGTCAAGAGTTACACAGTGCAGGCTACAAAGCCAGCAAATAGAGGATTGTAGTCTGCGCATCGCGAGGCCCTTGTGTGGCGAAGCCAAGGTGCCTGTTCTGCTTCTGGCTCAGATAGGTGAAGAAATCAAACTCATAGGACTCTGTTTTTATAACTGCAGCATCAAAGAGATGTTTTACTGATCCATGGATGTCCTGCATTTGCAGTCTGCTTTAGCTCCATTTATAATATCTAAGTCAATCAGTACCAAGCTCCTTTTCTCCTTAAGAACTTCCCAAATGTCATATCTAATTATTGGGCCACTTGATAATCTTACTTTCAGCCAATTGTGAGTATTGTCTTGCTTATCCATCATTCCAATATGCAAATTCAGGTGTCTTCAGTTCATTTCCTTGTCCTCTTGTTTCTCTCTCATTCATGAAATATTTGTTGTGCAAATATTGACACTTAGCACTTGTTACTTTCTTCTTGACATTCAACATTAGTTGGAGGCAGATCCTGCCTTTAAGAAGCTTACAGCTTGCAATCAGAATGACAAAACTGAAACAAACCTTTTTCTTCCTCTAAATACAGATTTTTGCATTTAAGAAAATCGTATGTACATAAGCAAGCTCATAAGGAGAAGTTTAACTCAGAACAAAAGTTTCAGTTGCCCTGCCCCATCCCAGACTACTGGATTCACATATAGTCTGCTTTAGAGACAAGTGGGATTTAGAATACAAACTTGAAAGCAATAAAAACTTAGCATCCCAGCAAGTTTGGGGCCTGTGATGAAGGCCCTTGCATCAGTCTAGGGCTCAGCAAAGAGTTCTCTCTCTAACTGGAAAAATAAAGTTCAGCCCACCAGCCAGCCAGGGTAATGCCGGGAAGCAGGATGAAATAAGAGACTCACACCTACACCACACCTTGTATGCAATCTAAATTCCAAAGAGCAGTTCAGCTGATAAATTCACATAAAAACTATGAGAACAAGGAAAGTGCTTACACTTAAGAGTGTTGTAGGTACTAAAGCTCTCAGTAGAGTCCCTTCCACAAGCCAGGACGCATGTGGCTCCTCCAGAAGGTAACGCGTCAGGATAATGGAAAACCCAAAAGATGTGTGCATCACATAGCTGTCAATGTAGGGATGTATATTTTCCATGAAGAAATAAATGTTTTATGAAAAATAACAGATTTGTTTGAGAAAAAAACTAAAGAGAGTATTTGTAAGTTCTTCAAGATGAAAAATGTCACCACTAAAATTAAAATGCTAAGTATGAAATTGTGGACTAGAAATAGACAAAGAAAAAATACTTAATTGAACAATCTAAGAGCAGCGATCACAGTGCAGTACAGAGAGCTGGAATAGGAAATATGGAAGGCAGATAAATGTGGAAGACACACCTGGAAGGTCCAACATACTGCAAATAGGAGTTCAAAGGGGAAAATGGCCTGAATGGGATGAAGGTGACATTTAAAGAAACAGTGGCTAAGGACACTTCAGAACTGAGAAAAATACCTTCATCTTCAAATTAAAAATGGACATTTTTGTAAAACTTAGTCTGTACCTATAAGAACATCATAATTAAACTTCAGGCATCAAATAAATGGGGAAAAAAGTTAAAGACCCCAAAGAGAAAACATAGATGTCTTAGGAAAGAATCACAAGTAGACGAAGTGAAAATTTCCTCAAAAACTGCAATGGAGGCCGAGGTATAGGTGGCAACTGTCTTTAAAGAATCAAGGGAAATTCCCTGCAAGCTACAAATCTATAGCTTTTTAAACTGCCCTCCAAGGATGAAAGTGAGAGAAGAGCGGCATGCACAGGGTGATGGCAATGAGAGAAACCTGCTGCTAGATCGAAGCACACGCGGCAGGTGAAGGTATGAGAACCACTCGGCTCTGGCGATTCGCAGACAAGCTGAAAGGCGCACATGGAAGTACAGGAGCGTGGCAGATGGGAAACAAGAAGGCACAGATTGGGCAGTCTAAATTTTGTCTGTTTCTTATGGAAAAGTTATAGATTACCTTTAGTTTTAAGTATGTGTTCTTAATCATTTGAAGTATGAAATATATATGTGTGTGTGTATATATATATATATACACACACACATTCATGCATACATATACACATGCACATATATAGAGCCTTCCAAAAGGGTGTATATATCAGGAAAAGTGAAACTCATATAATTTTTTTGGGGGGGGTGGTACAAGGATCTAACTCAGGACCTTGGGCTTGCCAGGCAAGCACTTATTCTACTTATTCCTGCTCTTTGTCCTCATGTATAAATATTTTAATACTAAATTTATTGATCTGTGCATGATGGTGCACACCTATAATTCTAGCACTCATGAGGCTGAGGCAAGAGGATCACTGTAAGTTTGAGGTCAGCCTGAACTGCATAGTGCGACCCTGTCTGAAAAAAAGACAGAAAGAGACAGAGACAAGGAGAGGGAAAGGCGGGAGGGAGAAAAGGAAGGGGAGGCATTAAGATCAGAGAGAATTTTAAGGCAAAAAAATATTCTTAAGAATAACATTGGGACCTTGGGATAGTGGCCTGTGCCTATGGCCCCAGCTATGTGGGAGGCTAAGGTAGAATCAATGGAGCTAGACTTCCAGTCCCTTTAATTTTTAATTTTGAGACAGGAACTTGTTAGGTTGCTAAGTTGTCCAACCTGGGCCCAAACAGGGTAATCCTCCTGCACCAGCCTCCCGGTGCTGGAATTGCAGGCGTGTGCCACCATGCCTGGGTTATAAGCTCTTTATAGATACATGCTTAGAACAATGTACACCCCTGAGAGGAAATGAGAATCCCCAACTGAGGAGCTCCCTTGCATGAGAAGGAGATGGGTCAGAACAAGGAGGAAGACAGCGTAGGCCTCAAGACTCGTATTCAAGCACGTACGGCAACAGTGTTAGCATTTGTTTTGCTGGTAGCTCTGGGTGCAGATCCATAGGCCTCTGCTATTAGTATTCTGTACGTATGTATGCTTAGAATATTTCCTTGGTTTCTGCTATTGTTTGTGTTTAAAGTAGTTTTGCAAGTAAAAGAGCTTTTAGCTAATGACGGGAGAAAGACATGGGATCATAATTCAGAGCGAAATGTACCATTCTTCACCATAGACTCCTTATAAATAGCCTTTGGGGTGGAGCTGTCACATACGGCTGCCACCCCAGGAGAGTCCCGAATGCACTCTGGAAGACGGACCACAACATCACTTTCCTGCAGCACCCGCCTGCTCGCAGGAACCCTGAGAAGTGTGTTGCCTCGCAGCCTCTGTCTGTGCCTTGGTCTACCAGGTGCTGCTTTCCCTTTGATTTCTACTAGTAGATTTTTTTAGAAAAATGTTTTGCAGTCTGGTCATAAACAGTAGTAACTCAGGGCCTTCCAACAAGTTTTCACTGTGAATAAAAACATCTAAAAAATAAAGTGATTGCTTGCTTCTGAAGGAAAGAGAAAACAGTAGCTTCCATGGTCACATATATTCGTTTCTATGGAAGTAGGTGAATCACGGAGGGAAGGGGCTGCTTGCACATATGTCTGGAAATGGGGACATAGGGGGCCAGGTTCCTGTGTTACTCGCTGTGCTGATCAGAGCAATTCCACCTAGTGTTTTCAGCTTTGAACATTTTTGTTTAATTTCCCTTTGAAAACCTATTGTGGCGAACAGCCAGTGTAGTCTGTGACTTCAGCAAGGGAGGCCCACATGGAATTGAGACTGCTGTGGCTATGCTCTGTCCAGCCCCGTCCTCTCATGCTGCAGCCAGTGCTTCAAACCTGTGGCCAGAAAGGAGTGAGAGGCCATGAGCTTCACCCCTTCACAGCAGGGTCTCTACTTTGGGTGGGTCAGACAGTGGTGACACACATGGACCTCATGTAGCATGAGTCCCAGCACACGTGGAAGTGTGGCATACACTGAATAGGGCTGAGCTGGGTGCAGGGCACTGGGCAGGGCACAGCAGTGCTGATCTAGAAGCAATTTCCCAATCACCGTGAAAAACATCTAACTTGTCTTTAAAATGTCCATCTGCTCCATGCTGAAGCAAAAGATGTATTTGGATTCCAGTCGCCTGGCCCCACCAGGCTGAGTGTGACCCAGAGCCTCGTGTTCTCAGACGTTTCCCCTTTCCCTTTGCAGAGAGAAGATGCATCAGTCTGCCATGTATGAACTGTGCCAGGGGATGCACCAAATCAGCCTTCAGTTTGTGCGGCTGCAGCTCACCTTTGAAGAATACACCATAATGAAAGTGTTGCTTCTCCTGAGCACAGGTACATTGCTGTCCACCTGAGGCGCATTACAGAGCCTCTTCCCTGTGAGAAAGTAGATGCCCTTAGAGTGTCCAGGTTGTTGGCACCAAAAATGATGATTTTGAAGTGATGGGAGGAGGGTGTTGGCCTTTGACAAACTGAGTTACTTGCTGGGGGTTGACAGTTACTTGGGTGTGTATGAAAGAGTGTAGCTCCTCAGTCCTCATCCAACCACCACGTGCTGCTTGTATACCTGTTATGTGTATGGTCGGTGGGGCATGCAGGAAGGCATGGGATGGTGCAGCTCTACTCTGGGAGCCTACACCATATGCTAAGTTCAAGGGCAAGTTTAGTGCACTGTGAGAAGTGGCGTTTGCACCAACAGAGGTAAGGAAAGTCACAGCAGTGCAGACGAGGAAGAGCACCTCCTGTCCAGAGTGGAAAGAGGCCTACAGTGCCACAGAGGGACACACGAGCAGCACACATAAGCCATGGCCCTTGGTTTGGCAAAGGGAGATTTGCCTATTAATTTTCAATTTGGTGTATGAATTAATTTAATTTTTCGAGATGTATTGGGTTATGATGGGTCAGGAGGAAGTGGGACAGTTGGGATGGTGGTTGGAAAAGATTACTCAATATCTGCTGGGGAAATTGGAATGCTGTTAGGTAGGCGGGTGGCACAAAACAGAGCTGTACCTCATGGCGTCATGCGGATGTATCTAGCAGCAGGATGGACTGAGGGAGACAGGCAAAGACAGAATATATCCTGGTGACAAGCAGGAAGTGGACATGGGGCCTGGATTTATGGCAGTTGGCTGCGTGATGGACAGGGGACAGGTACACCCAAGAAACACTGTCGAGTCAGCCTTGGCTGCTGGCCAGAAGGAGAAATAAAATTGATGTAGGTCAGAAGTGATGCGGGTTTTGAGCACAGAAAAATGACGGCCATAGTTGTGATGACATCAACGGAAATGTGCCAGTGTTGGGAGTTGGAGAAGATCTCAAGTATAAAGAGAGTTCTTTTTTGATGGTTTGATCTTTTGATGCCAACTCTGTGTACTAACAGATGGCCAGAAGATGGAGAGAATGTGGGGCTAGAACTCAGGATGTGGATTTGAGATAAAAATTACTCTGAGGGAAAATTCTAGTTGAAACTCCAGTACATGAAGCAAGGAAGAGTACATGAAGCACAGTTGAGTCCTGTGAAAGGCATGTGGCAGAGGCTGAAGGGACAGAGACCAATTGCCAGACATGGCAGGACCTGCAAGGGTGGCTACTATTGGAAGTCAGAGTCGCAGCTTCTTCAGAGGGATATGACTAATGGCGTGTCTTACACAGAGAAAATCAAGATGGGCAAGAAAGCTACTGGAGATGCCCACTCAGCATCCCACAGGTGCTAGCCTGCCAGAGACTTGAGGATTGACGGGAAGCTTCTTTAGGATCTTGGAAGAGAAGAGCTGAGGGCAGAAGTGCCAGGGGAGACAAGCGAGGACAGGGTTGGCCTTGGGAAGGATCTTTTACTCAGACCAGAAACAGAGCGGAAAGAATTATACACAGGGGAGAAGGGCAAGGCCTGGAAACACAGTAGGAGACAGTTCTGAGGGGACAACTCTGAACCAAATCCTGTGGCCGCTAAGGAAACTGAGGAATTGAAAGGAGGCCAAGGCAAGTGGGCTTCATAGGGGAGAGTTGAGTATGGAGTAGAAAAGAGTGTCCAGCCCATCATGTTCTGAGCCTGAATGTGATATCAAAGATGTGGGCTAAGTTAGAGTCTTTGGAAGAGTCCTTTTGAGGAAAGCGGCCTCATGAGCCGAGATGACCTAGGTGGAATGCCTAGAGGCATCACATCTAACCAGGAGTGACTGGGTCTAAGATGGAGAGAGCCTGAATCAGGTAGTGGTAAGAGAAGCAGGAGTGACCGTGGATAATATGCCTGCCTCTCACATCGAGTACCTCACAATTGACAATAGCTTTTCCCCATATTATCTAACTGAACATTTAAAGCAACCCTGGAGATTGACAGACCCGCTGTACAGTGGGCAAAGAGTAGCACCTGAATGTTAGTTGTTTAGCATCCTGCATGAGTCAGGGCCCAGGCCAGGGGCTCTGGGCTTCACATGTACAGTGATTCCTGCCCCACCAGGACCCAGGATCCCTGGGTGACTCATTGATCCAGGCCAATGAGCCACACCTGGACAGTGACACCAGGGCAGAGCAAGTGGAAAGAAGCGTAGGCGCCACAGCAAAGGGGTGACCTGGGCACCTGGAGGGAGTAGGGCCAGCAGCTCACAGCTGTGTTGTGTTTGGCCAGCACAGGTTCAGAGGGCTGCTTTTGGCCTTTTGTTTTATTTTCATTGAATCTGATTGCCCAGGGCAGAGCACACTCCAGTTCAGCATAGGTCCTATCATTCCTCACTACTTGTGCCAACCCCACTTCCTATAGCTTTTCTGTTTCCAGCATTTCATCTTGAGGATGGACAAGAAAAACAAACAAACAAAAACCAGGCTGTTTCTCTTGTGCCATTTTCTAGTGGTGTTGACCCCTTTCCTAATTTTTCCTTTCTGGAATATAACTTTGGAAAAAGAATCTTTCAACTCAATGAGAATGATTTTAGTCCACTTTCAAACCCTGAAATAAGCCATTCCTATTTTAAAAGATGTTTAAAATGTTATATCAAATGAAGGATCAGTTTTAAATGAAGTCTTATTTTCTAAAAGTGCCTGAGTTGCTAATTCTTTATATTCTTCTGTATCCATTTAGTCTTTTAGCCTCTAATAGATTCTGGTATCATTTTGAAGTTCCTTCCATTAATTTATTAACTTTCAAGTAGCTCAGTGCTTTTAATTCTGAACATTTATGTGCAAAAAACTCCCCTAGAATTAAAAGGCAGGAAAATGTAACTAAGTATTTCATGAGTCACAGAGACTACAGGCTGTTGTGGGCTTATTTTGCTCATCTGATAGGATGCATTAAAATGGTTCTTTTTTGTTTAGGAATGTAAAATTACACACCTGACATCTGTCATATCAAGACTTTTTTCAGCAATGACATCAAAGGAATCTCATTTTCTTTATGCTTGCAGAGAAAAACAGACCAACTCTGTCCCAGTTGTGCCTCTGCTCTTCTCTAGCCCGTAGATTATGGATGTTTTCCAGCAGTCCTGCTGCATTTAATAAGTAAATTCAGAAATTCTGGGCAAATCTCCAAAAATGGAAGTTTTTTGCTTAAATTTTCTTTATTTATTGGATTGTTTCAACTTCTAAAAAATCTGGCTGAAAATTGGTACAGTGTATTTCAGGTATATCAGTAGAATGTAAGTGATGATAGTAGACAAAGTATTTTAATCTGGAGACTTTTGGGTAACATAACCATCAGAAATGGGAAGGCTGGGCCTGGGAAACAGCTCAGCAGCACAGAGCCTGCCTGGCAAGCTGAGGGCCCTGAGCTCGATTCCCTGTTAAAAAAAAAAAAGAAAGAAAAGAAAAGAAATGGGAAAGCTTTTCATTGATCTTAGTTGATATTTATCAGAGAATATTGGAATAGAATAGTGACATTTGTTCACTCTGTCTTAAAGGTATATAATTTTTAAGGTATATATTTATATCCACATAAGTAACTGTGCTAGGAAAATTAAAGATTTGCTTTTATACAGTTTTATAACAAAAATATGGTAATTTGTGGATGGGAAGTACAGGGTGTTATTTGCAAGCTTTTAATCTCTTATAGAAAGTTTTAAGTTATTGTTAAAATTTGGGTAGAATGTGAATTTATAGTTCTACTATCAATGTGCCAGTTATTACTATGCTTTGTGTTTGTGTTTTTAAACCAATGCTTTTAAATTTAAAGAAAAAAATTATCCTTGTATACCGATAGCATCTAACTCTTATTATAAAAGTCAGATATTTAAAACCACGGCTAATACAGCCTCAGGAATTTGTACAGTCGCTGGCAGGAATTTACTTTTCCCTATGAAAAGTAGGTTTAAACAAACTACAAATCAAAAGTCTCAACAATTATACTCAAGATTATTAACATAATAGTTGAAGTTAAAGTGCAGGATAACTTACGTCTTTATTTAGGATAACAGGATTTATTTGGAGAGTGGTTTTGCCTGCTTCCAAGGTCACAGTAAGATTCAGAAACTGCACAGAGCCGCTCCAGAGTGCTGATAACCCAAGGAAATTGTTATTTAGACCAACTACGAAAAAGGTGGCAAATATGACATGCAGTGAAGAGGCAAAAGTAAGAGCAGTTTCCAACTCAAAATGCTGGGATCTCAACTTTTCATTAGGTCTTCCTCTCCTAAAAAAATGTTCTTGGTGATCTTTTTCAGATTTGAAGCCTACACATAACTACTTATTGGCTGTACTGAAAAACAAATGATACAAGTCGATTTTCAAAGTGGCTACTTTAGTCTAACTTCTACCCTACTTTTCCTTCCTTTGCACCTTCTTGATGACGTGCCTCCCCATGAGTCCTGGAAGAGCACATCACCTCTCACCTGCTAGTAGTCTCAGTGTCCTAGAATTGTTTTCTAGGGTGTGGATACGCTAAGGATGGGACCCAGGGCCTCACCCACACTGGGCAGTCACCCGCTGAACTCATACTCTTGGTACCCAAAATATTTTTAAGTGAACTTTATTTTGTTTAATTATAACCTAGCCACTCTATAAAAGCAAGGAAAAAACCATAGTACCTAATTTTCTCTCTCATGGGAGATAAAAATTACCCAATTTGTTCTCTTTGAAAATTTTAAAAGTTGCCTCAAGTGTGGAGCTAATGTGGGGGTTACTCCAACATAGCTCAGTACCCAGACCTGCCTCCAGGTCATCCTGGGGCTCACAGGACAGCACCCCCATACACAAGGAGTCCTGTATAGAGGTAGAGTGGAAAGTGCCTTTCTGTATGCAGCATCTTTCACTTGAGAGAAGTCCACTGCCCCAGAGTGTCTGATGAATGAACTTGTAGTATAAAGATGGCATTTTTTTTTTCTTTCTTTCTTCCCCCGCCCCCCAGAACCAGGGATTGAACTCAGGCCCTTGTGCTTGCCAGGGAAGTGCTTATCCCACTGAGCCATCTCCCCGGGCCCTAAGATGGCATTTTCTAATGCTGCCCCTAGCCAAGATTGTCTGCCGCTCTTCAGATTGTCCTGCAAAATCAAAATGTATTTTTCTGTCTCTGAGGTGTTGGCAAATGAAAATTCATAGACTGCTTCAACGGCAGGCCAGCCATGTCATATTGTGCTTAGGAGACACGCCTCAGTTTATAATGCCCTGCTGTGCCACTTATTTAGTTTGTGCTTGGGCACACAAATTGACCTGCAGTGTAGGCTCCTCATCTGAAAAATGAGAAGAGTGTAACAGTTATGTTCTAATGTTGGTGTTAGGATCATCTGAGCTAATATGTGCAAAGTAGCATGTATCTGAGACATAGTAGTTACGTCATGTATGTGGGTGCTTAGCGCTGCATAGTTGCCGTGTTCGTGCGTAATTGTAACTAACTGAAATTGAGCACCCAACTGCAGAGTCAGCAATTATCTGCTAAGATGCTAAAGCTGTTTTTCATCCTGGGAATTCATGTTTGTATTCCTTAACACAGTTCCAAAGGATGGCCTCAAAAGCCAGGCTGCATTTGAAGAAATGAGGACAAACTACATCAAAGAACTGAGGAAGATGGTAACTAAGTGTCCCAATAACTCTGGACAGAGCTGGCAGAGGTTTTATCAGCTGACCAAGCTTCTAGACTCCATGCATGATGTAAGTAGAGCCTTTGGTTCCTGTTAAGTGAAGGGCCAACAAACACACATGTGCACACACGCACACACACACACGCATGCAAAGGCATGCACACACGTGCACACTCTCTGCTGGCTAAATGAAACCAGAGAACTTAGAATTTTCAGGAACTTAGAAGAGCTGGAGTGCATTATCCAGTGGGAGGCAGCAATAGTTAAATCTGATTCAGCCCATTTTTCTTTGGATAACCTTTCGCACGAAAGTCATTTACAACAAAGGCTATATGTGGCTCTGTGCCCTGGACCAGGGAAGGCCCTCAGATGTGCTACAGGTGTGAGATTGAGTTTCATATTTTTGCTTACAATCTAGGAAATATTTGGTGAATAAAAATGTTTGCTTTAGCATTACATAAATAATGTCCATCTTCTACAACTGTTAATCTAATAACCCAATCTTTCAAAAACATTATTAGTGGTTCAGGGCCAGCTGGGATCATCTCCATCCTTGCCAAATGTTGAACCCCATGTTCGTGATTCTTAGTAGGAGTCACCTTCCTGGTCCTATGTAAATACAGAGAGATGATTCTGAGCTTGTTCTAATCTAATTAATTAAAGATGAGGTTGAGGTATTTGTTAGCAGCTTCTACAAAATATTGATTTGGATAACTTGCTTTGTGCGTCATTTAAAATATGCTTCTTGTTTCGCTGCGTGAGGCGCTTTCGCAGTTCTGGCTCGAAGCACGTTGCATGCAGTCATGCTAAATTAGTTCTTCGTGTTTTTGAAGTTTCCATACTTTCTTTGGAAGAATTTATTATTCAAATAGGGTCTATATGATTTGAATAATAAATTATTTTTCAAATATTTCCTGTAAAGGAAAATGTTGGCGGGCATAGCGACCAATATTGTAATAGGGTTCCTATGGAGATGGTGTTTCATCCTGTGGATGTCTCTGCCAGTAGACTGTGATCTGTCTGGTGCTAGTGGCATAGGGTTGGTTAGTGAAAAAATACTGTTTTCCAGCATTTTATACGAAGTCTTTTGCGTGTTTGTTGACCTTTGCTTTCTCTGAACTTTTCCTATAACAAGAGCCAAATTTCTCTCATGTGATAAGTGGTTTTGCTTACTCTTCAGGCTTTAGCGAGTGTGACTTGCTGAGGAGTCTTGGAAATCAGAGGTGACAGTAGGCAAGACTGAGGGAACAGCTCGTCCTGCTCCACCAGAAGGAAATAGGCGGGCACCTCGAGCCACGTTTTCCCATGAGTTTAATGCTGAAGCCACACATCACTTGGGGAGGGGCGGGTGGGTTTTTTCTTAATGAATTTTCTTGCTTATACAGACAGGCACAAGTGCACTGTCTAAATTAGTATCTAATTGTTATTCAACACATGATAATCATGTTGTAAAGCAATTTGTATGTAATGAGACCAGACAGAAGTTAAAACTTGTGTTTTCCAGTCTTTCTGACTCTATGGGCGCCAAGCAGCACAGCACAGGGGGACACTAAGAGGCCACTCCCAGGGCCTGAGGGGCAGCCCCTCCTCTCCTGACCAGTCTCCTGCACCAGCAGTGTGTGGTGCAGGACGAAATACAGTGAATAGTGGTCAGATGGTTATGTCACAAATGCCGATTTGCCTGTAAAAATTTCCAGAGAAAATTAGTGTCATTGTGGATTTTTAAAATAATATAATTGACATATGATAAATTGAATGAATTCCAGGTGCACAGTTCGGTAAGCTTGGGCCTCTGAGCAGGAGCTATCAGCAAATAATGGTTTATCAAGTAGGTAGTACTGGTAGCAGACATCTATCACCCCAAAACTTTCCTTGTGCCTCCTGCTCCAAGTACTTTCTACCCGGCGCTCTGTCGGCATACATTAATTTGTCTTCTCTAGTTTTTCACATGAATAGCATCATGTATGAGCCTTTTTATGTAGTTCCTTTCAGTGGCTCTAATCATGTTGAGACTCATCCATGCTATTTCAATACCTAGATCAACAGTTCAAGGATTTACTTTGTTTTTCAGGGATTTTCTTTCACTGAGTAGTAGCCCCTATATGGTTAGTCCATAATTCGTTTGTGCACTCAGCCATCGTGGATACTGGGGTTTTCAACTTGAGGCTATTACAGAGAAAGCTGTGCTAAGCCATAGTGGACAAGTCTTTGTAGAGACATAGACTTTTCCTTTTCTTGGGGTAATACCAAGTAGTAGAATGCCTTTCTATATTTTAAATATGTTTTCATTTGTGAAAGAAAAGATCAAAATGCTTTGCACAGTGGATGTACAATTTTACTTTCCCCTAAGAGGTGTCTGAGAGTTCACGTTGCCCCCTTTCCTCCCTAAGCCTTGGCGTGTTTCCGCTGGTGTGGCCACAAGGTGGTGGCAGTCAGTAGCTGTGTGGTGGTCTCTCGGTGAGGTTCCGTCATGACTGGTCATCTGTTCTATGCTCATTTCCCATCACTGAACCTTCTTTGGTGAGCTGCCTGCCAGGCATGTGCTCCTTGTTTTCTGACTGTTCAGCTCTTCTGTGCTCTAGCTTCAGGTCTTCTGCTGTATGTGTGACTTGTGGTTGTTTTCTCCCAATCCATAATGCTTGTTTTCATCACATTATCAGTGTATTTCGAAGAGCAAGAGTTTCTAGTGCTAAGAAAAGTGTTAGCTTTCCATTCCTGTAACAAATAACTGAGGTGATCAGCTTACAAAAGATTTGTTTTGACTCAGGTTCTAGAGTATTCCACCCATGATCCATTGGCCCCATTGCATTTGGACCTGAGGTGCAGCAGCTTGTGTGGCAGGAGCAGGTGGGAAAGCGAAACTGCTTCCCTTGTAGGGAGCTGGGCACAGTACATGCAAGAGACTGCAACCCCAGCCTCCTTTGAGTGGATGCCCCGATCACTTGAAGACTCCCCACGAGGCCCCCACCTGTCAAGCTTCTTACCACCTACTGCCTCTGTGCATGGGCCTTTGGGGGCCACGTAAGATCCGATGTGGTGCTGGTGTCCAGTTGATCATTGCTATTTCTACAGGTAGTGTATCAGTGCGGTATCTAAGAAATCTCTGTGTGAGCTACTGTTAGAGAGCTTATACCTTTGTGCCACTGTCCCTCACTCACAACTGACATCTTAGTGACCATTTTGGGTTTTCTTTTGCTGTTTTTGTTTTTGTTTTTGTTTTTGTTTTTGTTTTGAGGGCAGTCCTGAACATTTTTGGTGGTTTCAAACAAAAGGATAAATTCAATTCATCTTATTCCACTTTCACTGGGAGAAAAACAGACGTTTTAGAATCATTTCATCCTAAAATTTTTTCACAAATATTTCAGGTGGCCTAACAGAAGCATCTTGAATACTCTGTATGTCTGTTCCAGACAGAACATTGAAAAATGCATGCAGTGAAGGCAGACCTTTTGGAGCTTCCGGCGTTACGAATAGCTCACTGTGCCAGGCATGCCACAGGTCCACCACCTGTACTCACTCAGCCTGGAGGCGGGCACAGCTGCTTTATTAGAGTACATTAGAGCATCAGAATTTGTAGAGTTTACTTCAGGAGAACAAGGAACTACCCCACACACTGACTTTGTACTTAGAGCCCAGTTTCTGGTGGAAAAGCAAATGTTGTTTCGAAGGGTCACACCTAGGAGAACCATCTAAATCATTTAGATCACAGGTCTTTTTGTTTTGCTTTGTGTTGCTTTAGCCTGGTTTGGTTTTTGCAGTACAGAGGTTTGAACTTGGGGTTCACGAAGTTACACTGCTGGCTCTTATTTCCTTTTTAAATTTTGAGACAGTGTCTTACTAAATTGACCAGGCTGGGCTAGAACTTAAAAATCCTCCTGCTCAGTTTTTCAGAGTACTGGAATTATGGGATGTCCCAACACATCTGAGTATAGATCAAGCTGTGCTTTAAAAAATAGGTGGGGATGCAGCGCAGTACAGGATCCTTGGGTCCCATCCTTAGTACTGAAAAACAAACCCGTGTGCTGCTAGAGTCCAGGATCAGTGCACACAGCTCTCAGGACACATGCACGTGTGTTCCACATGGTGCACATATGTGTTGGCAGAACAGTGGCCAGGTGAGAGAAAGAGGTCTCTGAGAGAACAGGTTGACCGTTCAGTGCTTGAATTGGTCGGCAGTTTTCATGACTCATAAGCCCTCTGAACATCAATCTTCCCATAAAAATGACTTCAAAGAAAACAGCTGTGGTGAGGCTCCTAGGCGTAGATGTGTTTTTGCGTTGTCAGTGTTCAGTTGTTGTGTGTAAAACATTTAGATTCCGAATTCTGCAATAGAGAACTGACAATGATCATTTTGAAGACATCACTAGGAGTAGTAATTAATTTCCTATGGGTATAAGCAGCACATTCCAGTGGGTCTAATGCATTTATTGCTAATTTGTATTTGTTTTTAGAGATCAAGGTCTGTTTGTGTTATGCTCAGTGTATAAAACAGAAAATATAAAAACTATATTAATAGTTTCTCTTGAGGCAAAACCCTTTTCATTTAAAGAGTATGCATTTGCAATTTTAAGTCTATACACTTAACAAAAATTTAGTGTGCACTTAAGCCTAGTGATATAGATATGCCACAGATGATGCAAAATGGGTGGATGACATGAACCCAGCCCTGGATTAGCTTAGATTTCACAGAAGTGGCTGCAGCATAATGCAAGGTGGAATATAATCAGTTGCTAAAATCGGCTGCCGAGCCAGGAGACACCTGATGGCATGTGTGTGCTTCTCTATTTGTTCCTTGGTTGGCTAGGCCCAGCTGTGCTGTGAGATCAGAGGTACGTGAGCAGAACGCCTGTCCTGAGGGACCTGGGCTGTCTGGGAGAGGAAGATGTTGGCCTTCTTTGCAGACACTTGCATGCCTGAAAGTGCAGGGCAGCCCAACCGCAGCGAGAGGTCCCAGGGCAGCATGCAGTTTTGGGCAGTGAGCAGCAGGTGTGTGGACATGCACCGTGTGTCGATACCAAGCCTTGAAGAAAAGGTGTGGCGCCATCTGTGCTGGGCAGGAGTCAGAGGAGTCCCATGGGAGGGTCAGAGAGACATGTGTGGAAAAAGCTGGAAGCCTGAAGTGCCTTCCCAAGGTTCCCAGGTAGCTGGTGGCTGCTGGAATCTCCTAGACTCCCTGTGCCGTGCTCCTGACCCCACGTGGGAGGGCAGAGCACTTCTGGCTGACCACACTGCTTGTCTACAGGCTGGGCAGTACTTTAGAGAAAGGAAACCAGCGCTGTTCTTCAGCTCCTTCCGGAGCTCTTCCTTGTTGTCCTGGAAGGCATAGTGTCTGTGAGCCACCCTGTCACACATCAAGGCTATCTGGCTTTGTATGAAAATGTCCTATGTGTTTAGCAGCTCCCAAGACAAAAATGTTAGGTCTGCCTGAACCTTAGCCGGGCAGGTTTGGGTCTGGTGGCCTCTGTCTCTGATATGACCATTAAACCTGGCTGTCACCCCTGCTGGGCCTGGCGGACTGCACTGGGCCACATAGATGCTCACTGTCCCCTGTGTGACAGAGGGAAGCTCTGAAGATCCTCTGCTCCACAGTGCTGCTGGTGCCTCCACGGAGAACACTGCAGGGCCCAGTAATTCTTCTGTAGCCAGGTCCTGGGGGCCAAAGGTCCCCCCTCGCCATGCGGCTCGGCGGAGGAGCAGAAATCTGGGGATACAGTCACTAGAGCCTCTATGAGCTACGGAGACTTCATTCTTTAGGTGGAAAGGGTGTTAAGTTTCAGTGACACAATAACCCATAGAAGTGACACTGCTGCAGTCAGCCCAGACCGTGAACACATTATTTTGAGATTCTTGTTGCTCATTTAATTAGTGGGTGTTCTTTAATCCAGGCTGCAGTCCTGGTAATTTCCATCATGATTTCACCATAGGTGGTTTGGAGAAAGACACAAACCTATTTTAAGCGATCCTTACCAGATTCTAAAGAATGCCAACTACGAGTTTGGCCCATTTCTCTGTTTGTCTGGGCAGCCAGCTCACTTTCCTGTTGGAGTTTCATATTCTTTCCAGTCAGTTTCTCCTCAGGAGAAGTGCTGAAATCCAATGGGGCCCACCACAAAGATGGGGCCATCACAGGCAGGAGGAAGCCCTAGGGCTATGGTGCCGCCCCCACTTCCCTCAGTAAACGTGGACACTGGTGGGGTCTTACCCTCGGTTCATCTGTCAGGTGAGAATAAGACTGACCTTCCAGGGGGTTTTCAGAAGTGAACAAGCATACAGGGAATCTGTCACATGTCGCACATGGAGCTAGACTCACTCTCTCTTCCCATTGTTCATATGACAATGACATGAGATTGTTTGAATCTGTGTATTAAAAAAAAAGTGCTCAAGCAGGTAGTACCCCATACATGTGTAAGTGTGGAGCTCTGGTCAAGATACAAACCCATATTCTTTCTAACTGCGCTAAGCAACTTTTTGATTTAATTTTTAGCAGTGTTCTGCTGCCTTCTTTGATGAGACCATGACTAAGAAAGATGCTAAATTCAGGAAGAGTGGTTTATTTCAGAGTCAGCTAAGTGAGCAAAGCCTTAGGATCTCCAGGGCCCCAGGGGAGAAGGGAGGACACTGATTCTCCCCAGTATCACTCTTACTGGAAAGGAAACTTTCACAGGTAAAGATGTCACATTCAGGGCATAAGTGATGGGCAGCTGTTATTCTTTACATAGTTGGTGAACTCAACAGAACAATTATTAGCTTGTACTACATCTTTTGAATTCCCCTTGTAGATAAGAGCTGGCATCCGCACCTCCATCAGGTCTGTGTGCTGTGTTTCTTTGTTTTGCACTTCCATGTTTCTGATATTGAGGATATACAGTGCTGTGGTTCAGCCTGTACTCTGGGTCAGTGATACGAATGGGTTATTCATTTTTGTGTGTGTATAGTTTTTAAAATGCCACAAGTATATTTAAAGATGAAAAATGAGAAAAAGTGGAAACTATTTTTCTCATTCTCAGAAAGAGAACATTCTCAGAATGCTCCACTGTTTTGGTATCATGGGTAAGTAGGAACTGATAACTTTTAGAGTGTGGAGAGACCTGGAAAGCCAAGGGGTCAGTGTACATCATGTACAGGGAACCCGAGCTATAGAGCTCAGCAGAGAACAGGGTGTCCCATAGAGACAGGGACAGCACCCCAGGCTCTTCCTTATCTCCATCCATATCCACACTTTGTCATGGTCTTTTGAGGCTGACCTAAAACAAAATCTGAGTTAATTCCTTATCCTTTTAGAAAAGATTAATTTAGAACATTTGAATATGTTCAGTGGCTGATTTTTAGATTAAAAACAGTGATTGCCAGCTGTTGGTCCACAGCCAAGCGATATCCTAAGATGCAGCTAGACCCCATTTTGGAGAAAGAGGTAGGGGGCCTGCCCCATAGCTCAGTTCTTTAAGTGGCTGCTTCAACAAAGCAGTCAGGCTCAG